>PVHY01020275.1:0-25854 GCA_004024945.1 Uropsilus gracilis | reverse complement strand
TTTTTTTTTTTTTTTTTTTTTTTTTTAGACTAGCTCTCGCTGATTTTTGCCTGTGGAACTGCAGGCTCACGTTGCCCAGGGTATCATGGACTCAAGCAATCCCCAGCCTCAGCTTCCCAGGTAGCTGGGATTACAGCACGCCACCACGTCCAGCTATATTTTGGAACTAGGTCTCGCTATGTTGCCTCGAACAGGACTCGAACCGCAATTCTTGGTCCCCGCCTTGTCTCCCTAGGCTGGTACTAACAGGCAAGCGCCACCTTGCCGGGCTCCACTTGGCAATTATTAATTTGCCCTACTTAAGAGTTCCTGGGAAGAAAGATAAGAGGAAACAGGAAGAGAAATTTTTTTTTTTAAGAAGTCTCGCTATGTTGCCCTGGGTAGTCTCAAACCCACGGACTCAAGTGATCCCTAGCCTCAGCCTCCCAGGTAGCTGGGATTACAGACGTGCGCCACCTCGCCTGGCTATTTTTTTAGAAACTAGGTCTTGCTATATTGCCTGGGGTAGTCTCGAACCCGCGGACTGAAGGGATCCCTGACCTCAGCCTCCTAGCACTGAAATTACAGGCGAACGCCACTGCACCCGGCTTTAGAAGAGGAATTTTTGTTTGAATATTTATAATAGTGGTTTCTGTGAAAATAAGTATACTACTTCGATGGGATAGCAATTCTCAAACCTGAATGTGCAAAGGGGTGTTTGCTTTCTTAGGTCTCAAATTCTGGAATGTAGATGCACTATCTAGGTGGAGCCTGGGAATTTACATTCTCACAAGTTTGGTAGGTAATTTTGAAGGTGGTGGCCCTCACCCCCTACAGAAACCCCAAATAAAAACTGGGAGTTAAAGTGGAGAGGGGATTATATACCCTCCTTTTTGCATATTCTACATTCCCTGGAAATCTACCATTAAAAAAAAAAAAGACAGGATCTTTATCTTTCTGTAGTACATACCATGTCTTTAAATGATTTAGTGTTTAAGAAACACATTTTAAATAAAGTTCTTATTCTCATGCTTAAAGTAAAAATGTTATTTTTTTATAAATACTTTATTATATAATTATTTCAGTCTTTGTAATCCCTGGGGTGTACCCCTCCCAGGTCCTTCCCTCCCTCACCTAATCCCCCCCACCAAGTTGTGAACTTCAGTTTGTTTTTTTAGCTTGTTTTGACTTAATAAAGATGTTATTAAAACCTGAAAGGTAAACCATTAAAGTAGGAGTTGTGCTGTTAGGTGTGGAAGTTATCCTGAAATAACACATATCCTGACCAATTGTAGAAACAATTCTGAGTTAATTATTTTCATACTTATGTAATTTTGAGATACATAAGGTTTTAGTCTTTACAAAATTTGTGGAGCAGTTGTCACTTTGAAGGAAACATCTTTTTTTCAGATTGTTTTTCACAGTGGGTTCTATGTGCTAGTGGGAGAAGTGAATATATTATATATATATATATCATATACATTGTATATTGCCCAAAAAAGACCACAATGATGCATCAGTTATCAAGATGCAAATTATCCTCTATTCATAGTCAAGTTTTACATTCGTTCACACTTCCTAAAGAATTTTTTGGGTCATTGTTATCTCAATATTTCTACTTGTAAAGAGCTGGAACAAATGACTACATATTTTTGACCTCATAAAATAGAGATGCTCAACCTTAGCATTATTGGCATTTTGACCAGGATAAATCTGTGTTGCCTGTGCCTTGTAGGATGTTTAGAAGCATCCTTGGCAGTAGCAAACCCCCCATCCCAAGGTGTGACAACTAAAAATACTTCCAGATATTGCCAAATTACTGGGGGTCAAAATTGCCACAGGTTGACAACCAGTGAAGTAGAACCATCAAATTAAGAGAACATACAATTCACATAAGTAATTATTAGTAACTTTAGTGCATGTAGTCAAAGTATTTTTGCTTTCAGGTTGAAAATAAAGCATAGCCTCTAAGAGTATTCAACAAGAAACAAGTATTTTGTGCAATCTGAAAAAATTATTCTGGCATATTATTTTATTCACATTGTGTGAAATATGAAGTTGTTTTTCTAAGTGTTATGTTACCATTAAAAAAAAGGTAGAGGAAAACATGTAACTACAATGTAACAGAGCAGAGACACCAATGCCTCTATACTTGGGTAGAGGCACCATTACTGATACTAATGCAGTAGGCAGTACTTATTGAGGAAACATTTTTGCCAGGCATATTACTCACTTTGAGGATACAGAGATGAAAAAACATTTTTTCCATGAGAATGTTCAACTCTAATAGTGGTCCTTGGATACATGGATAATTAGTTATTAATTGAAGAACCATAAAACAGGCAATACTGAGAAAATTGAAACTACTGTTAATTTGCAGTAAATGCTGTGTGAACAGCATAGACAGGCAAGTAATATAGTTCAGATGAAAGTTTTCTTTTGTCACAAATAAATTGCCACTAGCTTATTTGGTGATTCAAGTTGAAGCAGTGGAACTACTTTGCTAAGGTAATCAGTATAAGCAGGTTCAATGATTTATTTCACTTGACTCTGGAGACTTCAGAATATTGTGACATAATGAATGAAGTGAATGTCAGCTTGGGAGATTTTGTGTTATTAAAATATATCAATATTGGGTATTAATTCTGTACCAAGGTTTTTGAAGAAAGTCTTCCCTATTCTCCCACTAGTTTATGAGAAAATCCTATAATTTTACTCTTTCTTCAGTGACACAATGAGCTACCCAACTTTGGATTAGGAAAATGGTAAAAAATGAAAGTGATGTTATCAAAACTTCATAACAGCTGGACATGGTGGCATGTGCCTGTAAATCCAGTTACTTGGGAGGCTGAGGCTAGGAATCATTTGAGTCTGCGGGTTCAAGCGAGACCTAGTCTCAAAAAAAAAAAAAAAGAAAAGAAAAATTTCACATGGGCATAGCTTCTGTTCCCTCTCTCCCTTTCTGTCAAGTGGGAAATAGACAAATTTGGATTGCTGAGACCATGGCATTGGGTAGGAAGTTAGAGTAAACACACTGCTTTGCTTTAAACTGACTGCTCTTTCTGGACTTGTTAACATGAATTAAAAAATCGAAGTGTCTGAATACCAAAGAAATGGGGTTGGGATAATGTATTGCTGGAAGTGAGAGCATGACAGTGTGTGCTCATCAACTTCTGGTTCACCTGGCTGCCTACCATATATATATATATCTGATAGGATAGCATCTCCTAGTTGGATGGGGTCTTGTGATTTTCTCTGGCAATGAGTTGTGAGCACACATGCTGCAAACCTACCTATCTGAGGTACATAATCCACTACTTGAAATGCTCCTATGTTCTCTTTCCTTATGCTGTAAAAATCAGATGTGGTTTGGTTTCCCCATCATCCTGAATTGAGTGACTACTGTGAGCAGAGCCCTCTGCTAAATCATGATGGATGTATCTCATTTTTGTGTTGTGATAAACTTCAATAAAGATAGTATTTAAGGTTTTGTACACCCTGTCTGCAACCAAGCTCTGCTCTGCGGTGACATTAAAGTGGCATAGAAGCTGGGCATGGTGGTGCATGTCTGTAAGCAGCAGCTTAGGAAGCCGCGGAGGGGGCCGGGAATTGCAGTTTGAGTCCCTTTTGGGGCAAGACCTAGTTCCAAAAAAGTAGATGGGTGTGGTGGTGCGCACCTGTAATCCAAACTACCTGGGAAGCTGAGGTTTGGGGATTGCTTGAGTCCATGGTACCCTGGGCAACCTGAACCTGTGGTTCCACAGGTACACATAGCGAGACCTAGTAAATAAAGTGGCATAGAGAATATGTACATGAACGGATATGACTGTGTCCCCAACAAAGGTTTACAAAAATAGGTGAGTACTTCACCTAAGGATTAGAGCTCGCAGATGTTTTAAGTCACAAAACTACCCAGTCTTGAAAATCTATGGGTTGTGAGATGCCCCGCTCCCTTTGCCATCTGTGTCGAGTCATCCTGCTCCCTCTCAACATTCTTTTTGTTGAAGAACAGCCTAATTTGCTGATTCTATGAGTCTTTATGCCTTAATAACTGCTACTGGGTTATCTGCCAAGGAAAGGCAGAAGAGGGCCATGTCTCCCCATACCTTATCACAAGCCCACTGTAAGTCAAAATTAAATCATTAGAGGTCTCCAAGTCACTGGTTCTCATATTTTAACATGTTATCAGCATCACTCCCTGGGCCTATTAATACAGATTACTGGATTTTGTCCCTAGAGTTTGATTTTGTAGATCTGGTGGGAATTGCTTACTAGACTATTTCTTTTTCTTTTTTTCAGAGACAAGTCTCGCTATGTTGTCAGGGTAGTCCCGAGTCTGCAGACTCAAGTGATCCCTAGCCTCAGCCTTCCAGGTAGCTGAGATTACAAGCACATGCCACCACACCCAGCTAGACTATTTCATATATAATTTTAGACATGTGTCAAGTTCTGAGAAATAAAGGACCTCTCTCCCACCCCACCATCCCAAACTCTAATGTGCATAAAAATCATCCGAGTCTTTTAAAATGTAAAGTTTAGTAATTCTTTTTTTTTTTTTTGAGACTAGGTCTCACTATTTTTGCCTGTGGAACCGCAGGCTCTTGTTGCCTGGGGTACCACAGACTCAAGCAATCCCCAGCCTCAGCTTCCCAGGTAGCTGGGATTACAGGCGTGCGCCACCATGCCCAGTTATTTTTTTGGAACTAGGTCTTGCTACGGGCCCCAGGCGGGATTCAAACTGTGATCCCTAGCCCCGGCCATTCATAGGCTGAAGCTTACAGGCACGAGCCACCATGCCCGGCCAAGTTTAGTAATTCTGACATGGGGCCTGAGATGTTCATATAGTGGTACCATTGAGTACCAGGAAAATCTGCAAGGAGATATTGAAGCATACTGTTCTTACTTTCTAGCTGCTGGGCTTATCAGCTGCTTAGTGTAAACAGAGTCCAGGTATTTAAATCTTGAATAAACTAGGTCACCTTCTCATGCCTGGCATATACCTGGTCAGTAAGACCTGTTGGTTCTACTCTCACCAATGTATAAAACATCCCACCACTTTTACTACCTTCACTGTAACACTGTCCTTGGCCATCAATATCCCTGAGCTGGATTATTATAGCAGCCTAACTGGGCTTTAGCTTCTGCTCTTGTTCCACCCTCCCTCTTACCTGCAATCTGCACTTTCCATGTATTGTTTATTGGAGCAGCAAGATTTCTTTAAAATACAGATTGTTCATGTCCTCTCAGTTTAAAAATGTGGATGCAGTGACTTAGAAGTCAAAGTGGCCTATTGAGACTAATCCCCTTTCTGTGTCAGGCCTATCACTTATTCTCTGCTTTTTTTTTTTTTTTTTTAAGAGGCTAGGTCTTGCTATGTTGGCCAGGTTTGTCTTGAACCCTGGACTCAAGTGTTCCCTAGCCTCAGCCTCCCAGGTAGCTGGGATTACAGGTGCATGCCACCATGCCTGGCTACTCTCTTTAGATGTGACCACCTTGCTATTCCAAGCCACCACATACCCACCCGCCGTAGGTCCTGGCATCGAATGTTCCCACTACCTAGAAAATTCTTCCTCCAAAATAACTAGTTGCTTGACATATTTCCTCACTTTTTTCGACTTAGCAGGAGTATCAGTAAGGCTTTTGCTGACCACTGTTTTTTTGAGACTAGATCTCGCTATTTTTGCTCCGGGAACCGCAGGCTCTCATTGCCTGGGGTACCACGGACTCTAGCAACCCTCAGTCTTAGCTTCCCAGGTAGCTGGGATTACAGGCACGCGCAGTACCACAGCCCAGCTATTTTTTTGGAACTAGGTTTCGCTAAATTGCCCCGGGCGGGACTCGAACCACGATTCCTGGTTCCCGCCTTGGCTTCCTAGGCTGCCGCTTACAGATGCGCACCACCGTGCCTGGCCTACTACTGTGTTTTGTTTATGCCTCTACCACTTCACTATTATTTTTTTTTTTTTTAGACTAGGTCTCGCTATTTTTTGCCGGTGGAACCTCAGGCTCACGTTGCCCGGGGTACCACGGACTCAAGCAATCCCAGCCTCAGCTTCCCAGGTAGCTGGGATTACAGGCGCGCACCACCACGCCCAGCTATTATTTTGGGACTGGGTCTCGCTGTGTTGCCCCGGCCCAGACTCCAACCGTGATCCCAGACCCAGCCGCGAGTCCATTAGCTGTCGCTTACAGGTACACGCCACCGTGCCCGGTCCACTTCACTATTAAATTAATACTTGTCTTCTTTTCACTTAAAATGTAAACTCCACAAAGGTGGTCTTTGGTCTTATTCACAACCCCTAGCACTTAAGAGTTACCCATAGTAAGGTGCTCAGTAAATACGTGAATGAGCTGACACAAACTTTGCAGCTAACTAGAATGTCTTGAGGCAGGAGGCTGCTTGTTGCTTCTTTAGGTTCCCCCAGGATGCCTTGTTGCCAGCATTACTCACTTTATTCCCCAGCGAACAGTGGATTTGGTAGACTCCTCTTCTAAATCCCTTTATTCACTGAGTTTAAATGATTTACTCTGGTCACCCAACATTATGTTGCTGAATTTTCCACTGAGTATATTCCTCCTAACTAACACATTTCCTTCCATCACTTGGTTTCTTACTTTCGGTTCAATGTCCACATCCACATTCACCCTTCGCTTAGGTTAATTACAAGGCTGGAAGGATTCTCTTGGAGCAAAAAGAAAACTTGTTTTTTGTTTCATATTTCATTGAACATTCTCCTAAAGTTTTATGTGAATCTAAAATGAAAGCAAGTGTAATTTGTTAATCTTTCGGGCCCAATGCCATCCTGAGGTAGTAGAAGATTCTTTTTAACACGAGTCCGGAATCTGAAGACGTTTTAAAGCCACCACCCAGCTTGCTCATTTCCTAAACGTTCCACCGACCTCCTAGGTTACTGGGTGACTGGTGGGGAAAGCGGCGAGTAGCCTTGTTTCACTTTTGGGGTGTGGGAATTTGCTTGCTCTGCAGAGAGAAAAGAATTCTAGAAGCTGGGGTTGCACCACCCACCCCACACACTCCTCACCCGCAGAAACCTTTGCCCTCCCCCCCCACCCCCCAAATAAGGGTTCTTCACCGGGCAGTTGCCAGCTTCAGATTCAGCTGCTTGACACCTATTGTCCCCGTTTGGATGCCAAGCGATTTTGCCTGAAGGACCCTAGCGCCGATGGAGCTCCAGCGTGGAGGGGCAGCTCCGGCAGCCTCCGCGGAGCGGTCCTCCACAGCGGCGAGCGGCCGCCCCCACCCCGGGGCCGGGCTGGGGCAGCGTGGGTAGGAGCCAGGTGGACCCGTCCCTGCAGGCGTTCGCGCCGGGCAGCCCGAGCGGCCGCGAAGGCCCCCGCCCGCTACTTCTCCCGCCCCCTCCGCCCCAGAGGGCTGGCTGGCTAAGTCCCTCCCGCTCCGGTTCTCCGCCTCACTAGCAGCGGCTCGCGGTGCAGCGGGGACAGGGTGAAGCGGCCTGCGCCCACGGAGCGCACGACACTGCCCGGAACGCACCGCCACCCTTGCCCCCTCAGCTGTCCACTCGGGATCTCCAGCAGCCTCCACGCGCGCACGGTGAGCGCCAGTCCGGACCGAGGCGCTGAAGGGGAAGAGGGCCGCTGCCCCAAGTGTCTTTTACCTCCGGATCGCCTGGACCTTCACGAGGGGCTCGTTCCTCCAGTCTCCCCCCTCACCCCCCCCCCCCCGGGTCATTGCCAGTGCCCTTTTCCACCCTTCTTTCCCTCTTAGCCCGATCTCCCCTCCCTTCCTTGAGAGGAGGCGGACGCCGGCTCACCGGGTGGGGACCGTTGCCCTGGCAGTTGGCGGACGGCGCCGCGAGGCCCCGCCCCCGGCGCGAGCCTCGGTGCCCCGGGGCGGGTAGGCCGAGCCGGTGGCCGGCGCGGGGGAGGGGCGGGGCGAGGCCGGCCGGGCGCCCCGCTGGCGGGTCGCGCGCGCGCGCCCGCGGTCCCTTCCTGCCCTGGCGACGCGCACCGGCCCCATCCCCACCCCCACCGAGGGCTGGCGCTGGCTCCCGCCCGCTGCGCGTTTTGTCCCGCGTCTCGCCCCGTCCGCCGCCTGACTCGCCGCTCTCGTCCTTCCTCCCGCTTTTTCCTTCTCTCCGCTCGCAGTCTAAAGATGCCCTCGGCCACCAGCCACAGCGGAAGCGGCAGCAAATCGTCCGGACCGCCACCCCCGTCGGGTTCCTCCGGGACTGAGGCGGCGGCGGCGGGGGCTGGGGCAGCTCCTCCCGCTTCTCAGCACCCAGCAACCGGCACCGGCGCAGTCCAGACCGAGGCCATGAAGCAGATTCTCGGGGTGATCGACAAGAAACTTCGGAACCTGGAGAAGAAAAAGGTGCCAGGAGTTGGCGGGGAAATGGGGAAGGGGGCGGGGGAGGCCTCCGACCCTCAGCTGCTGGCAACCTTCACTCTCCCCACGTCTGCCGCTTCCCTTCCACGCTCCCCTACCCCCCTCCCCGCCTTCCTACAGTAAACGGGAGCTTAGTGCCCAGAAAATGGGCCCCTAGGGGAGGTGCTTATCACCTGACCCGGACTCGGCAGCGCTGTCTCCCAGGCCTCTCTTGCCGGGGTCAGGCTTTTTGGCCTTTGGGAGTGGGATGTGTAAGGAAGCCGGGGGTGGGGATGGGGGGTGACTAGACTGTTTGCTGCCCTTCACTCCGTTAGTAAAGCCTGATTTCTTTGGCGAGGGTCCCTGGGGAGCAGTGATGAAGTCCGGATGTGGGGGCTCAGGGCTCAACCGACTGCCTCGTGGAGTTGGGGTGGCCACTGCTCTATAGCTGGTGGGTTCTGTCTGCTCCGTTACCGCGTCCTGGAGTTCTCTTCAATGTCCCGTCTTCTCCCTCGGGAGAGAAGTGTCTTTAAGCTTTTAAACCAGAATTGCCTCTCGTCAGAACCCTTTTGGGTAGGTCTTCGATTTGCTGTCCTCCATCCCCAGCTGATGGGCTCCTCTACGTTTCCTTCTTTGTTTCAATTGTCTAGGTGCCCCCCTGAGCCTCACACTTAGCTCGATCCCAGAAAGATTTTCTGCAGCAGCTTTTTGACCTTAAGGAACTCTAAAGAGGAATGAGAGAGAGACTGCCAGGATTGAGATCGTTGTGGGGGGTGGGTCCAGGTTAGATCGAGGGGATCTCTTGGTCCCTGTGCACATGGAGAGAGCGTCTAACATGGCGGCGGCTGCGGGAGAGGGAAGCGCTTTACAGGAGCTGCATTGTGAGCACAAAGCGAAAGCAGAGGGGGAGGGCAGAGACCAGGCAGCCGCCCCGGCTGGCCTCCTTCGTCCCCCTCCCCCCCAAATCGAGCCACACCCACAATTTTTTAGATTCAGTATTTAGCCCTGCTGGGTCACTCAGTGAGGTTTATTTTCAAGTCAGCCCGCTTTAGGTTTTCAGCACAGGACAGGGTACCAATTCATTGTAAAGGGACACACACGTGTGTGTGTGTGTGTGTGTGTGTGTGTGTGTGTGTAAAGGTTTTTGGCAGAGTGAATAATTCAACCTCCAGTAAGGTTGAAAGTGGAAAGGGAGAAACAAAGTACTACCAAAAATTGGGTGATTACATCTGTAACAATGATGAGAACTTTTGCCTTTTACCTTAAAGAAAAAAAATGACTGATAACTGAGGCTTGTTTAACTATTTAAAAAAATACAGTATCTTGAATTCTGAGGGGATTTTTAAAAAGTGCTTACTTAGCTATCCACCTAGTAGTGTCTCTCTCTTAAGATGTTAAGGTAGTAACTGTTTGGCTAATACTTGGGCTGTGGGCAGTAACTTAGACCTAACACTATTTAGGCCATAATTACATAATTTTTAAAACATGATTTTAGCATCTTGAAGTTTTAAAGTGTAAGCTTTAAAGTACTTTTTTCTCTGTATTGAAAAGAATTTTACTAGAATTTTATGAAATTTGAGATTGAGAGAGATGTACTAAAGGTGGATTTCTGGTTTGTACTGCTTAATTTTGATAAAATGGTTTATTTCAAGTGATTAAAATGCATTTAACAGTATGAAATAAACAGAAGCATTGTAGTTGTAGGTGCATACAGATTTATGATAGAAGAAACATGTCCAGGGCCAGTAACCTCTGATTTAGGTTTTTGATACCCTATATGAAATTGAGACTTCTCTTTTTAAGGTCTCTTCATGCAGTAAACAATCCTACTAATCTGGTTGGTAATCAGATGGCTTAATTTTCAGAATTCTTAGGAAATCTAGGATTCTGAAAATATAATGGTATATTTTGAGTATACATATTTTAATATCTCTTTCAATGATAGATAATTCTTCAATGGCATTAATTTAAAACCAGGCACTAGCAGCCAACTTAGTTGTGAGGTGACTGATAGATTTTAGTGCAATGAAAATACATTGTATACTCTGTGAGAAGCTACTATGACAGGTCACAATTGGAGTGTATAGGTTTATATTACTATACATTGTCTACTCCCCCACCTGTTCCATTAGGGAGGAGAAAGTAGTTATTACAAGAATTAAACTAGACTAGTAGGCCTGAAAAATTACCTTGTAATGGAGATTTAAGAAACTACACAAAGTAACAAATACAGTTCAGATCTTTGCTCTTGGAATGTCAATTATAAATTAGTTGGAAGGTCAAATTAGTTAGGCTGAACTTATAGATAATTTATATTGAGCTACCTTATTAAATAGTTGGTAATACTCATGTGACTTAATTACTATTAAAACTAAGTTTTATTATTTTGGGGAACTTGAGGCATTGGGTTTTCCCCAACTTTCGCATATTTGGGTATTTAAATTAATTTTTCCTACAGATAATTTGCTGTGTGGAGGATTGAACTGATTTATTTTTCAGTAGTGAGTGTTTTTACTACACCTAAAATATCATTTACTGCACAGATCAGTTTTAGACCACTTCAGAAACCCATATGAAGTAAAGTAGGATACTATTTACTATCAAATTTTTTTTTTTTAACATCAATCCATTTAGCAACTTACATTTGAGCTGTATTTCAGTCCTGACTTACTCATTTTGGAGCCTTATGGACCAAAACATCTTTTTCCATGGATTCTAAAGTATACTAACAAAAATTACTGTTAGGTATGTAGTGTCACTTTTATTTAAGGCAGAGGGAATTGAAGTTATTTTATTGTGCTTCATTTAAAAAGTAATCTGTTAATTTTCTTATAAGTGTAGCCATTAGAGCGAAGCTAAGCATCTGTTCAGTGAGAATGCATGCTTAATGTTGGTGAAATATGATCATCTTATGTAACACAACTAAATGGCCTGGTAGTTTCTGAAATGTGGCTTGTAAAGACTATGTGTTTTTGGCAAATAGAAGATAATGCAGCTGTAATAAAGAATCAAATGTAAAAGTTCATCTACAAGTCTTAACTGATTAAAATATAGTAATGAGTTGAGTGATTGCCTGGTTTTCATGAGTTCATTGGTTTAGAACTGGACTCTAAGCTATGCAAGATGATATTTTGAAACCAAGTCTTAATTTTAACTGGTGAACTCATTTGATATGGTAGAATAAAGTGTATTTTGACAGGTGACATTTAAAATTGTTTAATTACTTTTGTAAATATGATGGTTTTAGATATGATTTTGGTTGGTTAAAAAAAAATTAACCAGTATTCTCTTGCAGGAGAATTTGACTGCTTTGTACCCCAATATTGTGACCAGAAGGTGATAGTCAAAGTATTGTTTTCATACTATTCCCTGAAGTCTTCTTCTTTTTCTATCTTTGCAGTTAATATTTCTGAAAAAGGATGCAGCTGTTGTCTTAAGAGTCTAGCATTTCTTTCCAGAGCATTGCAGTGGTGCCTCTAGACTTTCCTATGCAACTGTTGTACCAGGATTTCTGCCTTAAGTATTTAAAATAAAAACAATCTTAACTATTTTATAGCTGGAACCTTTTTTCAGCAATAACAACAGTAGTTTTTTCCAGACAGTTAAAAGCTCTGTTGTATGAGCTTCTTCACTGTTTGGATGAACTATTCCTCTGCAATGCAGAGGGCCAGATTACTTTATTTTGCATTCACCTTGTCACCGGGAAAAAGTCTCTAATGTTTAATTTATTTCCCACTGCCTACTTGGGTGTGCTCTGTGTGTGTGTATGTTTGTGTGTAGGAAAAAAAGAAGGGAGATTGGGAAGTATATAAAATTTGAATTTCAAACGATAAGACTAAATTCCCACATAACACAGGTCCTTTTTTCTGGGATGAGAGTGAGAATACTGTTATAATAAAAGTGGATTATTTTCAGCTGGCCACATTATGATATTTTTCTTTTGATAAATTAATTTGTATCAGGATACATTTTGTATGACTTAGAGATTAAGCACACAATTTGCCAGAAGTTTGTGTAGTTACCTTAATTTACATTTAGAGCTTAGAACATAGCCTTAATTTATTAGCAGACTGTTAAGGAAACTAAGATTTTTTTATTGAACTGAAAGCCATCTTAGAATTTAGTCCCAGAACAGCAAATTGAGGTGCTCATGTGAAAATGACCCATCTTGGGAAGAGTGAATTCCAAGGTGGCCTGTGATGTTTTATGTAGGAAGTTAGAATTTGTGCAAATGCACTATGATACGAGTAATTTTTCATGTTTAAACTAATCATGTAAAACTAAGTCTTTTACTTCACATCCTTAATTTTAGAGTTCATCAATTTTAAAAAGCTGAATGCAAAAGAAAATTTCATTTCTTCATGTTAGATATTAATGTCTCATTAAATTCATGTTTGTAGGCTGTCCAGGGAATGGGAACCTAAGAATAACAGTAAAGGTAAAGCCCCATTGTATCTGGTATCCTTAGGATATCCATATTGTAATGAAATGAATTTTTAAAGTTTAAACTGAAGTCTCTGCTTAGATAGGCCCCAAATACACATTTGCCAGCTTGGTATGTTATACACCAGAAAAATTATGGGGGAAGCATGACACTAGAGAGAAATAGGTGTGTCAACCTTTCCATTTTAATTATATTCCAGACTTCTGAGTATTTTTTAGTAAATGGTTCCTTTTTCTAACTGGTGTACATACATGTAGTAGAGAAGACTAAAAAGGGTAGCCGAAGAAAAATATAATCAAAACTACAATTATAAATTGCTTGGTTTTAGCTCACTTCTTTCAGTTTTTGTTGGATAGAATATAAATATATATAAATATAAAACAGATATACCTTTGCTGGTTAGAGTTCAGAACTCATATTTCCTGAGGAAAGGGGAAGGTGTCCTTGATCATGCTCAACTGCAGTAGTCTGTTTAGCTTCCTGTACTGCCTATTGTCTCTACTTCCTTGACATTTTTATGTTGCCTTAAGTTTTTACCTTATGTGTCTTTTAAACAGATAATGAGGCTGTTAATTACATCACAGCGTGCCATGCACATACACCAAATGCATATTTGCTAGTTTGCATAAATGATTGCATAGAAAAATCTTGTGCTTCACCAACAAAACCCTGTTAAATTAATTATGATAGGGAAAATACTTTTTTTTTTTTTTTTTTTTTTGAGACTAGGTCTCGCTATTTTTGACTGTGCAACCACAGGCTCACGTTGCCTGGGGTACCACAGACTCAAGCAATCCCCAGCCTCAGCTTCCCAAATACCTGGGATTACAGACATGCGCCACCACACCCACCTATATTTTTTTGGAACTAGGTCTCACTGCGTTCCCCCGATGGAACTCGAACGGTGGTCCCTGGCTCCGGCCAAGACTTTCTAGGCTGCCGCTTACAGGCCTGTGCCACCATACCCGGCCCTGGGAGAATACTTTTTACACAGAGCAGTATATTTGCAGTTTTTTAAAATTGAAAGTAAATTTCTTCACTTCTAAAGTATTTTTTAAAACTTTTTTAAGTAATAGAGATAAGTATGAAAATAGAACATTCTACTTTTTAAAAAAATTTTGGGTCATTGACATTCCATCATGTTGGTAGAATACTCTAAAATCTAAGTATAGTATAAGCAGTGAACAAGGTGGGTATAGATTATATTTGCAAGGTGAGTATAGATTATATTTGGTTTTTGAACCCTTGTAAATTTATTTGAAATTTCATTATATTCCCTTTAAATATTTTGTAAACATAGACATAGCTCAAATATACTTTAGTTGTAGAAAAAAGCCCAACCCTTTAGTCTCCATTTAAATGAATTTCAATTTACATGTTACATTGAACTCACAAGGTTAAATCTTTCTGGGAATTTAATCTGGGGCGCTAATAATCTAAAAGACACACCCATTAAGAGTATCAGTTATCATTTGCTTTTCAAATGCATTCACTTTAGATTTTGAGATTATAATTCTTTGTAGGTCATGCTGGACCTCTATATTTTTGTTTTCCTACTGGTTTCACAAACTTCTGTTCAGTCACTTACCTGCGTAGTTAGAACCATAGACAAGGAATCACAATTCTTAAAGGGCTATCTTACCTCTCCTCCCCCTCCTTCCCTGTAGGACAAAAGTTGTCAAACTCCAGGTTACTTATCTATTTGAAAACTCAGCTTAAATTGGGATCTTGGATAATTCAGCTTCCTGCTGTTTTTTTTTTTTTTTTTTTGTTTTTGTTTTTTTAATGGAGAAATTCTGCATTCTTTTCAAGGTTTATTCAGCTTCTGCATGAACTAGTCTTTTAAGACCAGGTAGATACTCATTTCTTATTCTAATTTTTGAACAAGTCTTAGGTTTTTAACGTTAGTTACTACCTATCCCCACTACTGTTTAACACTTATTTTTTTTCTGGAACAGTTTAGAATTCTGCTATATGAGAAGACTTCTAGTATTTCAAGATAGCTGTTACAATTTCTGTTATATATACTGTCTTTTTTTTTTTAAATTTTTATTTATTTATTTATTTTTTTTGAGACGAGGTCTTGCTGTATTTGCCTGTGGAACCATAGGCTCATGTTGCCCCAGGTACCATAGACTCAAGCAATCCCCAGCGTCAGCTTCCCAGGTAGCTGGGATTATAGGCACGTGCCACCATGCCCATCTGTATTTTTTTGGAACTAGGTCTCCCTACGTGCCCCCAGCAGGTCTTGAGCCATGATCTCTGGTGCCCTGGCTTCCTAGGTTGCCAGTCACAGGCATGCACCACCATGCCTGGCCTATCCTGTCTTTTAAAACTCAAGGGAACACTTGTGTTTTTTTGTTTGTTTGTTTTTGAGACTTTTTTGTTTGTTTGCTGTTTTTGCCCATGGAACCACAGGCTCTGGGGTACCACAGACTCAAGCAGCCCCCAGCCTTAGCTTCCCAGGTAGCTGGGATTACAGGCATGTTCCACCACACCCAACTATTTTTTGGGGAGTAGGTCTCGCTGTGTTGCTCCAGGCAGGACTGGAACTGTGATCCCCAGACCCTGCCGTGACTCCATATAGGCTGTCGCTTACAGACATGCGCCCCTATGCCCGGCAGAAACACTTAGTTTTTTCTACCTTTTTTTATCTTATGTGAATTTTACTAGAAGTTCTTAATTTAATTGGTTAAGGGTGAATGGGAGACAGTCAACTGCCTACTATTATGTGGGCAAAGTCAGAATTTTGCTATAGATGAAGAAATGTAGGGACTGGGGCCTTGAAATGAAAGGCCACTGAAGATAGAGAAATTGAGAGGGAAAGATATTGATCCTCAGTTTTGCATCTTTCTTTCTACAGGTTCAGAATTATGAAAGTGATTTATTTGACCTAGAGACCTAAAATAATATAACTTATTATTACTACTTCTGTTACACATTAGGCCTTATTACTATAATTTTTTTTAAGGATTTCTTTATTAAGCTTTACAGAAATTACCAAATTGATGTCCATTTTGTAGTACTTATTGTCACTATTGTAGGAAACAATATAAAGTAGGTCTGGTCTGAACTTGTTGGAGTAATTATTTCTTTTCTTTTTTTTTTTTGAGACTAGGTCTCGCTATTTTTGCCCATAGAACCTCAGGCTCTTGTTGCCCTGGGGACCACGCAATCCCCAGCCTCAGCTTCCCTGGGATTACAGGCATGCGCCACCATGCCCAGCTGTTTTTTTTTTGGAACTAGGTCTTGCTACGGGCCCCAGGCGGGACTCGAACAGCGATCCCTAGCCGCTTCATAGGCTGAAGCTTACAGGCACGAGCCACCTTGCCTGGCCTGGGGTAATTGTTTCTTAGTATGACATTGTTTCTGTTGCAAGTATGGTATTGACCATTAAGTTGAATTGTAAAGGGCTAAAATTCAGAAGCTTTGGCTAGCATAAAGTTTTAATAGAAGTATCACTTATGAATGGATGGTGGTAATGTTTCAGTATTCAGGTCCTACAAACTATTTTCTTGTGCAAATAGGTTAAATGTATAAGCTGGTCTATAGAACTATTGTTTTATGAGTTGCTTAAAAGTTAGTGTTTAAGCAACCTGTTTCCAAATTGAGGAAATCCTTGTGATGGTTTCTCAGGCCATATTTGTATCATTTGATTTAGAATAATTTATTTCTGTATTGGGTTGTACTTAATGTTACAAAGAATGAATTACAATGTTTTTGACCCAGGGGAATTCTCAAAACAGTAAACATATATCAGATTCACATAATGGGCTTTGTAAAACCCATGTTGATAGTTCCCACCTCCAGAATTTCTGATTGAGCAGTTGGGGGTGGTGCTTTAAAAATCTGCATTTATCATTTAATGTCTCAAAAACTTAAAACAAATGGTCGATCAAAGTATAGGTCAAAGAAATTCCAAAAAAGGTTCATATATGAAAATAATAAAAGTTTTCTTAAAATCTTGATGCTGATGTTTCTGGTTTGAGACCATGCTGTGAGAACAACTAACTTAGACTCAAATCAGGTCTCTGTTCTCTAGGTATCTAATAGTTACTAGAGGGCCCTTCCATTTAGATTGCAGGTGCTCAGGTTCTACATTCTTCAACAGCAAGGAGCTCCTGTTCCCACTAATGAGGAAACTAGTGTCCTTAAATAAAAATTAGCCTTGTGTTGTCCTTGTACAGTATTAGCAAGTTGTTTGTTTTCTTACATTTTTAAACTTTTTGATTTTCTTGCATCATTGTTCACTTTTGTGATATTTTTTTTTCCCCCAGGTTTTGTCCCCATAAAGTGCCCACCACATAACCTGTGACCATCACCATTGACCTTAGTGCGCTTCCTTCCCGTTTTGGCCTCTCTTACTCCCTGTCCCCTGCTGTGTGTCTCAGATCTATGATTTGCTCGATTAGTAGTGAGTTTGATGTGTCTTCAAATGACCATTTCTCAGCAGCTTCTACTGGGTTCAGCATCTTGCTTTCTTGACACTTGGGTGAAGACCTGGGATAGATGATTGGTAACAGCAGTGTAGAAAGTGTTAACTGTAGAGGAACAAGTGTAATGCTGTCATGAAACCTTTTAGTCTAATAATTAAACAATATTTGCCAAGACCTATAGTTTTCACGACTTTTTTTTTATTGGATTTTTTGTAGATGCATGGATTCAGTTTAATGTTTTTAACATGGTTTCAGTTATTGCTGTGTGAAAGATTTTTCCCAAACTTGTATTACTTTACCATAGCCACCTGTTTTACTGTCACAGATTAGAACAGGGCATACAGTGATGATACCTACTCATTGGCCTTACTTGGGAAGATAAAGGCTTGTTCACTCAAAACTGATGTTTGGCCTAGGATGCCTCTCAACACTGGATTGTTGACTAAAATTCTCATAGGACCCTCTTCATGGCTTGGCTTCCTCACAGAATGGCATTGCACTCTTAAAAGATGGTGCAGGCAACCTACACAGTCTTTTTAATGATCAGCAAACAGGGCAGAGAGGTGTAGTACTTTAATGACTCCGCAGTGGAAGTCATACATGCAGTATCTCCACTGCATTGTTGAAGCTCATTCATGTAGAAAGGAGGTGATTTGTATTAATTCTTAGGAGGTAGGAGGAGTGTCATGGTCACATTGTATGTGTGGGACTGCAGATAACAGAGCCATCATTGGGAAATGTAATCTATTGTACATCTCTGAGTAAGATGAATACTAATTTGCTGTTTTGTGGAAAATTGGAATTTCCTACTGTACAATAATTTGTTGGATATTATAGGCAAAAGTTCTGATAATATGTTAGTCTTAACATTTTCTTCTAGTAGGATGACATTTTAATTTTATCATACAATCTGTCCTCTTTGCAGAATATCTAGATGGGCAAATAAGGGAAAAATAGTCCCACATCAGGTAACATTTAAACTGTAAAAATATTTTCATATAAACAAGCATTTTTTTTTTTTTTTTAGACTAAATCTCATTATTTTTGTCTGTGGAACTGCAGGCTCACCTTGCCTGGGGTACCATGGGGTTAAGCGATTCCCCAGCCTCAGCTTCCCAGGTAGCTGGGTTTATAGGCCCGCGCCACCACACCCAGCTATTTTTTTTTGGAACTAGGTCTCGCTATGTTGTCGAGTGGGACTCGAACCGCGATCCCTGGTCCCCACTGCGACTTCCTAGGCTGCCTTTTACAGGCATGCGCCACCGTGCCTGGCCCTAGACAAGTATTTTTTTATGAATTTGATTTGATCTCCATTTTAATCAGCCAGTTGTGTTTTAGACATTAAAGGCATTAACATACAAAGTTAAGCTTGAAAGCTGGGTGTGGTGATGTATGCTTGTTACCCTGGAGGAAGAGGCTGAGGATCACTTGAGTCCATGCATTCAAGACAACCCTGGGCAACATAGCAAGACCTGGTCTAAAAAAAAAATAAAGTTAAGCTAGACATATGAAATTGTCCTATGAGGGAAACATTGGACTATACATTAACGTATAGATTTAGTAACAATTTGCCTGGAAGTTGTATAATACCATAAAAGGAAGTAGTTTTTCTTTACTAGCTAATTCATAACTTTAACTGTATTAGCATTAAAGACTATCCTCCTAAATATTTTGTCTGATTTGTAAAATCTATTTCTAGAGTAATTCTAAATATAATGCTATAATAGTCTTAACTATTCATAGTATATCTTTAGGATTTTGGTTTTTTTTTCTCCCTATCCTTTTAAAAAATATCTTTGGTGATTTTCAGGTTTTTTTGAGGCAGCTGAGCACAAATTTTGTACCATAAAGTTATTCCTTATCAGTGTAAAAAATGACTTTTTAACCAATAGACTGAATTTTATATTTGTGCCTTGAGACTTAATTTGTGTGAAATAGTTTACTTAAAAATAAAACTTGCGGGCTGGGCATGGTGGTACATGCCTTTAATCCAACCTAGGAAGGGAGGCAGAGACTAGGAATTGCTTGAGTCGGGGGCAACATAGTGAGACCTAGTCTCAAAAAAACAGCTGGGTGTGGTGGTACACGCCTGTAATCCCAGCTACCTGGGAGGCTGAGGCAGGAGATTGCTTAAGTCCGTGGTACCCTGGGCAACATAGCGAGACCTTGTTTCCCCCTCCCAAAAATAAATAAAACTTGCATTTTCCTTTAATATTTTGATGATTATTTTGGTTTTATATACCCCCAGTATAACTAAGGAGTAAGTATCAAGCTTTTAAATTAGAATGGGATGGTTATGCGAGGTGGCTGGCATTTCTGGTTCAAAGAAAAAAGATGACTTGATTTAAAACAACTTACGTAAATTGTTTTCAAACCTGTTTCTGTGCCTCTGTGTTTTAATGCCTGTCTCCCCTACTCACTAGTTTAGATTTCTGCGTCATCCCTATACTTGGAGCCTTAATAACTTTATTCCTGACTACTGCATTACCTGAATATCTTTTCTCTTTTTAACTAAATAATTTATTTATATATAAATTTCACGTCTTTGTAGTCCCTGGGGTTCCCCCCCCACCCTCCTTGACCGTCCCCCTTTTCCCCCCTACCTGGCTTTTGTTTATTTTTTCCTGTATCCCATATATTAGTGAGACCATTTGGTTTCTGTCTTTTTCTTTTTGACTTGTTTTTGCTAATATGATTCCTTCTAAGTACATCCATGTTATCATAAAAATCATCAAATTTGTCATTTTTAATAGATGAGTAATATTCCATTGTGCATATATACCACATCCATTGTGCATATATACCACTTTTTCATCCAGTCATCTGTTTTGGGGCATTTAGGTTGCTGAATATCTTTTCATAACTAAGAGGGTAGCATGGGAAACCTCCACAGTTTTCATTGTATCATGGTTTTAATGTAATACTTGGTATTTTATTCAACAGAGACTTAATTTTTAGCATACTAAAGTTATTTTATGCACCAACTTAGAGTATATAAAATTATTTTTAGGGCAAGATTGAGACAAATTTAGAGGATTATTTGGATTTTGTTACTTTAGAATGGGTAAGCTTAGGTTTGTGATTTAAACATGGAATATAACTACTTTTTTCTTTTAATACAGGGTAAACTTGATGATTATCAGGAACGAATGCACAAAGGGGAAAGACTTAATCAAGATCAACTGGTAAAGACATTACATCTTATTAAATAGTTTATCCTTATAAATGTGATTAAGAAAATTATTTTTGTGGATTTTCTTTTGTTTTCAGTAGAGCTGGTTTTCTCTTTGTACTTTTAGGATGCTGTGTCTAAATATCAAGAAGTCACAAATAACTTGGAGTTTGCTAAGGAATTACAGAGGAGTTTCATGGCATTAAGTCAAGATGTAAGTAAAACATAGCAGATTATGTTTATGATATACTGAAAGAAGGCAGAATTTTTTTTTTTTTTTACGATTTGCTTATAATGTTTTCCCCTTTTTAAAAAAGATGTAGCCGGGTGTGGTGGTACGTGCCTGTAATCCCAGCTCCTTGGGAGGCTGAGGCTAGGAATCACTTGAGTCTGCAGTTTCGAGACTACCTGGGCAAAATAACGAGATCTAGTCTCTTAAAAAAAAAAGACTAGTTCATAATTCTTTAGATGCATGTTACTGCACCACCCCCAGTGCCCACTGGGCTCCTTCCATACTTTGCTCCCCACTCCCCGTCCCCTTCTGCTAGCCTCAGTTCTTCTGTTAGATTTCGAGGGTTTACTTAGGTTTAGTTATGTCTGCTTTCTTTATTTTCCATATTTGAGTAAATCATTCAATTTTTATCTTTATCTGACTCATTTCTGCTTAGCCTTAATCCCATCTATTTCCATTCATGCTGTCAAAATTGGCAAGATTTCATCTTTTTTCACAGCCAAGTAGTATTCCTTTGTATAGTATAGATATAGCACATCTTCTTTATCTACTCATGCTCTTGGGCATTTCATTTGTTTCCGTAGTTTGACTATTGTAAATAGTGCTATAATAAACATAGGTGTGCATATATTCTTTTGAGTTAGAGGTTTGTATTCTTCATCTAGATATCTAGGAGTAGAATTGCTGGATCATATGGCAGATCTGTTTTACTGCTTTGAGACAATCCATACTTTTTTTATTCTTCTACTTTTACTTAATTGTATGTTACTTTGGGTGAGTTACTTAATGTCTCTGTTCCTTGTCAGTTGGTTTCCCAAAGAAATGGAACCAGAGAATAGAAAGAGGATGAGAGATGAAAGGCTAGCACCCTGTTTTATTGTCCTGACGTGTAAAATGACAACAGCAATAGTATCTATGTCATCATAGAATATTACTTAGAATAATATTTGACACATAAATGCACTTAAAATTATTCCTACTTATAATAAAGGTGAAAAAGAATGATATTCCTCAAAACATGCAATAAGGAATTAATTTATAGCCTAAGTAGAGATTTGTTCCAGTTATCTTCTTAAAGCCTCAGGCATAATGAACCAACCACATTCTATTTCTAATTGTGTTTTTTTTGAAATGTGGGTCATAGAATTAGGGTTGCTGTACAGTTCAATATGGAATCTGTTTCCGGAGCTACTTAATTATGTACATTGAATATACCATTTGCTTCAGTTTTAATACTGGTGTTATCAAAAACTTTTTAATGGACCTTTAAATATGAGATGAGGTCTGGCATGGTGGTCCACGCCTGTAAGCGCAGCCTAGGGAGCCATGGCCAGGGCCAGGGATCATGGTTTGAGTTCCTCTGGGGGGCACGTAGCAAGACCAGTTCCAAAAAGATATAGCTGGGTGTGGTGGCACATGCCTGTAATCGCAGCTACCTGGGAAGCTGAGGCTGGGATTGCTTGAGTCTGGTACCACGGGCAACAGGAGCCTTCAGTTCTATGGGCAAAAATACAGAGACTTAGTCTCAAAAAAAAAAAAAAATTTAGATGAGATGGAAAAGAAAACATTGTGATTTTTAGAAAGACTGGTCTTTGTTAAGTCGTTGTCCTGTGTGTTGTTGTCGTCCTCCCCCCCCCACCTCTCTGAATTTGACTGATGCTGCACTTATATACTTAGCTTTATTGCTCTTTATTGCCTCCTTTTTCTCTATTAGCATCACTTGTTGAAACAAATGAGTTTTTGGACACTATTTTCAGTATCTTGGGATGCCTTAAAAAAGCAGCAATGAATTTGGGGGTGAGGAGGTGCTGATAGGTATTGTCATCTCCATGTGAGTAGATATTTAACATTAGAACTTTGGACCATTTTCTCATATAGGAGACACTTATAGACAAGATTTTTTTTCTTTTTTGTCCTTCTTTTGAGACTAGGTCTCACTATTTTGGCTGTTTTGCCGCAGGCTCACGTTGCTTGGGGTACCGCAGACTCAATCCCCAGCCTCAGCTTCTCAGGTAGCTGGGATTACAGGCGCACGCCACCATGTCCAGCTATTTTTTGGGACTAAGTCTCACTGTGTTCCCCCAAGTGGGACTTGAACCGCGATCCCTAGCCCCAGCTGATTCATAGGCTGAAGCTTACAAGCACGCATCACTGTGCCCAGAGATAAGATTTTTTTTTTATTGTTGGATTTCTTTTGACACAGGGCTTTAGTAAAAAAAATTAATTTTTATTATGGAAAAGTGTCAAAACTAAAGAATATAATGATTCCTCCATGTCCCCCATACCCAATTTCTATAGTTACTTCATGGACCCTTATTTCTTGTATTCCTATACCTTTATTCTCTTGTTTACCTGTCTGCTCTGGAATATTTTGAAATAAATACTGTTTTATCTGAGTAGTGTAATATATGTCTTAGGGAAGAATGTGGTTTGAATTTCTAAAAACTGCATTAGGATCACATCTAACTCATTAAACAAAATATGTCTTGTATTAAAACTGAGATTGATAAAATTATGGAATGGTTCTGTTGTCTATGATTGCATTCTTATGCAGATTCAGAAAACAATAAAGAAGACAGCACGTCGGGAGCAGCTTATGAGAGAGGAAGCTGAACAGAAACGTTTAAAAACTGTGCTTGAACTACAGTATGTTTTGGACAAATTGGGAGATGATGAAGTGCGAACTGATCTGAAACAAGGTTTGAATGGAGTGCCAATATTGTCTGAAGAGGAATTGTCGTTGTTGGATGAATTCTATAAATTAGCAGACCCTGAACGTGACATGAGTTTGAGGTATAATGATATTTAATACTGGAAATTTGTAAATGCTACCTTAAGTTGACAACTGAAAAGTAATTAAATGAGCTGTTTTTAAATTTATTATTACAAGGTTGAGTGAGCAATATGAACATGCATCCATTCACCTATGGGACTTGCTGGAGGGAAAGGAAAAGGCTGTATGTGGAACAACCTGTGAGTATCACTGGATCATTGGTGACTTTGATTTTGTAGCTAAGACTTTAGTTTTCTAGTTTTCCAAATTAAAAGAGAAAATTTAGACCAATATAAATAATAGTCATCCACTGTCTATTTCCTCCGTATTTTTATTTTTTTTTTACACTTGTGTCTGTGTAAGTTAAAGTAGTAGTAAAGATGAGAGTTCTAAATATGGTTTCATTTTTAAATTAACTCTTTGATGTGGATACTGAATTAACTTTTCAGAGTTTTTGCTATTAGGTTTGAACTGATTTTTTTTAATGATTGAAATTTTGTGAAAACTACTTAGCTCATACAGTCACTCATTGTCATTACTGTGGTCTTTTGTTTTTTTCTTTTTATTTTGAGGCTAGGTCTCGCTATTTTTTCCTGTGGAACCGCAGGCTCACGTTGCCCGGGTTACCGCAGACTCAAGCGATCCCCAGCCTCAGCTTCCCAGGTAGCTGGGATTATAGGCAGATGCCACTACACCCAGCTATATTTTTTTGGAACTAGGTCTTGCTATGTGCCCCCGGCGGAACTCGAACTGTGATCCCTGGCCCCAGCCATGGCTTCCTAGGCTGCTGCGTACAGGCATGCGCCACCATGCCCGGCCTGATCTTTCTTTAGTTTTTCAACTAGACATCTACAAATTTGGGAGCATTCATTTTTCTACACTTTGGAAAAGCTATTATTCCAGTTTTCTATGTATGAGCACTTCTGTTTTGATGCAAAGGGGCATCATTTAAATCTGACTACCTTATTAGTAAATTAGGAATTGTAGTTTTAAACCCTTAGTAAATTTGAGTAGATTCGTATATTTGCTAGTTATAAAGTTGATATAGGGAAGTAAATTTTCCAACATAGTATAAGGTAAAAATAACTACCTTAATTTTAGCTGTTTGGTTGAAAAGAAGCTGGATTATAAGCTTTGATAAAACTGTGATGGTTTTGGAGTGTATTTGCTTTAAGGAAATAGGTAAATTGGGTTGAAGAACCAATCTGCTTGTGCCTTCCTGTCAGAAATCATTTTCTTGGTTTGTTAACTTGTGTTGTCCATATTTTTTTATAAAAAGAACTTCGGCTTCTGGGTTCTGCTATAATATGTTCTGAAATCACTATTTGAAGTTTGTTTTAAAAAAATTGAACTGTGTTTATTAACTTGTTCACTATATAAAATTAAAACTTCTAAGCTTACAGCCTTTTTTTTTTTTTTTTTTTGAGACTATGTCTCGCTATTTTTGCCTGTGGAACTGCAGGTTCACGTTTCCTGGGGTACCACAGACTCAAGCGATCCCCAGCCTCAGCCTTCTAGGTAACTGGAATTACAGGCGCACGCCTCCTCACCCAGCTATATTTTTTTGGAACTAGGTCTCGCTACGTGCCCTCGGCGGGACTCAAACCGTGATCCCTTGCTTCCTAGGCTTCTGCTTAAAGGCATGCACCACTATGACCAGCCTTATAGCCTTTTTTGGTATTAACTTTATCTAATCTTGTTTCCACATCTTAAAATGTAACATCTCTACAGCTAATGGAAAGGGACTGAGGTACTCAAATTTAGTGTTTCTAAATTTAAATAGTGTGTTTATTTTTTATGGGTGGATTTTTGAAAACAACTGAGTCATAAGCCTCTGAAGCAGAGGAAGGAAAGCATGAAGTGTATAATCTTTAAAAAGTTGTGAATAGTGTACAATTGACAGTATGAATATTGCAGTATTTTGGTATGATAGGGTCCCTGAAAATTTTTTTTCCTGTGTGGTGACTTTTTAGGAAATAGCTCTATTACACATTCGATTTATGTACTGAAAATTGAAAATGATCAGATAAGTGACATTAATTATTCATGCACATTTTTGCAGTCTCCTCCTGCCACACCCCCTCCCCCCCACCCTAAGGAATTACTGACAATTCTGCCTTTTAAATATCTTTGGAATCTGTTTACTTCTCTTTTCCTTAAACTCTTCTTTCTCTCGTCTAATAGAATTCATCCCTTTCCCCTCTAAAATGTTTTGATGGTTTAATTTTAATTAGTTTGGCTACATTTGGTCATATCTTCACTTTTTTCTTTTTTTTTTTGAGACTAGGTCTCCCTATTTTTGCCCGTGGAATCACAGGCTCTTGTTGCCTGGGGTACCACAGACTCAAGCAATCCCCAGCCTCAGTTTACCAGGTAGCTGGGATTACAGGTGCGCGCCACCACACCCAGCTATTTTTTTGGAACTAGGTCTTGCTACGGGCCCCAGGCGGGACTCGAACCGCAATCCCTAGTCC
>PVHY01020274.1:0-25863 GCA_004024945.1 Uropsilus gracilis | reverse complement strand
GTCCTGATCCTCTCACCAATGTCCAGACAGAGTCCATCTCCAGACGCTTGAAGACTTGTTCCTTTGACTGCTCCTCCTTGTCTTCCACGCTGTCTTCTCCTTGTCACCTTCAGGTAGCAGGAACTCCATGGTGCCAAACCAGCAAAGTTCACTTTCTTCTCAGGCCTAACTTTTGCACAGCCTCTCGCAGACACAAGTTAAACTCAGCAAAACAAACTCCCACACGGAGTTCAAATCTGCAAACTTCTTAACTGCATTCAGCACACATGCTGCCAGCCTGGGCCAGCCGAGGGTTGTGCAGGCCCTCGGTGGCCAAGCTCACATGGCTCACATCTTTACAAGATGGCCGATTCCCATCTCCTCTCCATATTGGAATCCCAAACCAATTGAATCCTGAAACGAACCCAATGGAATTGAATCCTGAATCCAATCGCCTAGAATCGAATCGAATCCTTCTCTTTGTTTGCACACCCTTTATATACCCTGATTTCCCACCTTCTAGGAAATCTGTTTCACCTTGACTATTTCACTTCTTTCTTCCCCCTGCAGGGAAATTCCAGCTAAGGTCATTCCCCCATTTTAACATTACCTGTCCTTGAAATCTGCAATCTTAAACAGGAGGGGGGGCACACCCTTTCACCTTTACCATTGATATGCAAAAGCCAGCTAACTGCTTTCTGCTTTTAGCTCTAAAAACTGCAGAAAAGAAAAACTTTAAAACACAGCTTAAACTTTTTACTTGTGGGTTTTTACCACCATCTCCAGCCTTTTTAACTAAAATACCAAACTAATGTAAAATTATTAGTGCAGTGTAGACTAATTTATTTTTAACAAAGTAATTTTTAATTATCCTATAACTACAAAAGAAACATGTAAGACTCAAAATACTTTAACATTAACCAAACCCTTTTTCAGTATTATTTAAAGTTTTTTTTCAGATTGCCCCAAAATCCTTAGTTTTTCAGTCCTAATTATTTTACCAATGTCTAGACAGAGTTTATCTCTAGACGCTTAAAGACATGTTTCTTTGACTGCTCTTCCTTGTCTTTTATGCTGTCTTCTCCTTGTTACCTTTAGGTAGCAAAAACTCCACAGTGCCAAACCAGCAAAGTTTACTTTTTTCTCAGGCCTAACTTTTGCACGGCCTTTTTAAAACACAAATTAAACTCAGCAAAGCAAACTTTAACACTGAGTTTAAATCTGCAAACTCCTTAACTGCATTTAGCATACATGCTGCCAGCCTGGGCCAGCCGAGGGTTGCAAGCCCTCGGTGGCCACATGGCCAAGCTTACATGGCTCACATCTTTATAAAATGGCCAATTTCCATCTCCTCTCCATATTAAAATCCCAATCCAATTAAATCAAATCAAATCCTTCCCTTTGTTTGCACACCCTTTATATACCCTAATTTCCCGCCTTCCAAAAAATCTGTTTTACCTTAACTATTTCACTTCTTTTTCCCCCCTACATCCCCCTAAAAAAAAAATTTCAGCTAAGGTCATTCCCCCATTTTAACATTACCTGTCCTTAAAATCTGCAATCTTAAACAAAAGGGGGGGAGGGGCACACCCTATCAACATGGCTCACGTCTTAAATCTCTCTCTCTACCCACTCTCCATATTGCCTCTGAAAAACTCAAATCCCAATCCCTCTCTGTTTGCACACCCTTTATATATCCTGATTTCCCGCCTTCCAGGAAACCTGTTTCACCCTGACCATTTTACTTTTTTCTCCCCCTGCCTCTCCCTGAAGGGAAATTCCAACTAAGGTTATTCTCACATATTAGCATCTTTCCTTAAAATCTACAATCTTAAAACAGGAGACAATGGGGGGGGGGTAGCATACCCTATCATCTTCAGTAGGCATAAGCATCATTCCCGAGCTTACCAGCTATAATTGTATACCAAGTGGGTGCACCTACTATGTTTTAGCCCTAGCCTAAAAATGTATCATAACTGTACCAACTCAGCTTGCCTTGCTTCTGTATGTCTCACATAAAAGAGGCAGTGCTTGTCTTCCTGAGGTTAATGACATTTACTAGGAAGTTGGGCAAAAGAACAGCTAAACAAGGACAATTAGACATTTAGCAGTCTCCTAGCCTCTTTTCCTTATACTGTGGAATGCAGCTTGGCTCTAAAGAGAAACAGACACCTAGTTTTTGGGAAGTGAGCAAGACCCTTGGCTGCTATGTTATTTACTCTTCAAAGCACATTTAATCAAGGGCTTATCTTCTGGCCCTGACTGAGAATAACTTGCTCTAAAATAAAGTCAATTGCTACTCCTCTCCCTGCCCACAACAAAGCTCTTGGTCTTGGACTGTGTACCTGGTAACTATTCTGAGTAAATATGCAAAGTTTCCTGGAGACTGCTATTGACTTGGCATATAATATATGCTTTGTACTAAGGCATAAACAGTATTTATTAAAAAAAAATACCCTTTGGAATGTTGCAAAGTAAGAGAGAGATTAGGGAGAGAAATTGCATAGCTAACATGAAAAACTAGCTGGGTCACCACTATGATGATTTTTTTTTTTGGCTGTTTTAAGGCTTCCCATTCTTTATAGTGATTTATAACTAGCAGTGTATTATTTGCCTATGTGACGTTAACATTTCCATTTAAAAAATAATACAACCAACTAGATAAAAAAAAATCATCTGTCATATAATTGGCAAAAGTTTGACAGAAATTTGAATTTCCACCATTATTATTACAACTATATATAGTTGTAATAATACAGATACTGTTTACAGATACTGGTAGGAAATGGGCACTGTTTGTGAATTTTTTTTTTGTAATCGGTATTTTTCCTAACTTTATTAAATTTTACTAATGGTTTTTAAGGGGCAAATGAACAAGTGGTCTCTAGTAAAGAAATCTTATTTTTATGAATTAAGAGGCCACTAAGTTACTTCAGTTTTATCTTCGGTGATGCTCCTTATCTTTATTCTGGGACTCCAGGCAATATTCAGTGTCATAGTGACCACAAATGCAGCAAATCTCCATTTGAATCCTGTTAATATTGTACCTGCAAAGGAAACATTGTTTGCAAAGCCACCCCATGCATCTCCAGGCTTCCTTGTAGGGTCATGGGTCCCTTAGACCTCTGTAACCATTGTCTCCTGGGCAGTTTCTAAAGGTGTCCCTTCTTTTATCCTCCACTGTTTATAATCTGGAAGTTTCATTTTACCATGTCCATGGGCTATGTCTGACAGCATCTGACCTTTCAATAGGCCCTCTTGAATAGGCATTTTTAATGTATATTTTCCTGGCCCCTCTTCTTCTTAGTGACCTTTGCTCACCTTCTCTAATGCTGAATTGTTTTATAAGTTTTTGAATCATCACATGACTGGGACCTTCAGTTATGTGATAAATCTGAAGCCCTGTATACTCTCTCCTTTGGATTATATAACCCAAATTGAATAACTGTTTGAAAGTTTACACATTCCTTAGAGGTACATTCCATTTCAATTCTATCCATTGAGCTTAAGAAGATATTTAGAGATGTGGCCAAAGATTTATGTTCATGCATTTTAATAAAAACATTATTGTGAAAATGGAAAATAGCCTAAATATCCAACAAGGAAGAGATGGTTAAAATACAATGATAAGAAAACACATGCACACATAAACTATGAAACTAGCTTCTGTATGATGCTAAAGTTGTAAAATATACAATAAAGAAACTCAGGAAAAATAAGAAAGAGGCTGGGCACGGTGGCTCGTGCCTGTAAGCTTCAGCCTATGAAGCAGGCTGGGCTGGAGCCTGCAGCGAGACCTAGTTACAAAAGAAATAGGTGTGGTGGCGCGTCCCTGTAATCCCAGCTACCTGGGAAGCTGAGGCTGGGGATTGCTTGAGTCTGTGGTACCCTGGACAACGAGAGCCTACGGTCCCATGGGCAAAAATCGATACCTCGTCTCAGAAAAAAAAAAAAAAAAGAAAGAAAAGAAAAAAATAAGAAAGAGATCCAAATACCTAAGTATTGGAGTTAAAAGTGTTTACCCCTCTTCTGTATTTGGGATTTTTCAATGGTGAGCAAATATTCTTTTAACATTTAATTTTAAGTCATCTTCAGGGCCTGGTTCAGATGTCATGCTATCTTTGAAGCTTATTCTCCCCTCCTGTGCAACAGTGGTCTCTTTCTAGGGCAGCGCCTAGCAACACATTGTACAGCAAACCTTCACGATTGTACTTCTCTGAACCTGGGTTATGGTTATTGAGGCTCCCCACGAACTCTTCTCCAGGTGTATGAATTTTTGACTGAAAAATTTTCTGGAAGCTACACTAAATGTAGAGTGACCATGTGAGACACTGTGGGGACCTAACTCTCAAGGAGCACCTGCCTACTCCCCCTTTCAGGTGTCATCTGTCTTCTTGATCTTTCCATCTCTCAAGTCCTTTGCAGAGTATGTTATGCAATCAACGTTTCTGAATAACTAGAATTCTTCTGTGGCAGAGGTAAAATCTAAGACGCCCCAGAGGCTGCATTCTTGGCTGTTTACAAAGACATACAACCTGAAAAATATATATTATAAAATAAAATTTACTATCTAAGAAATTATTAAACATTCAGTTTGGTACTCTTAAGTATACTCACAAACCTGTAGAATTCTTCTCCAGATGTACAACTTTTTGGATGAAATTGCTCTAGAGATTACAAATACTGAGACTGCATCCAGGGAGGTACCTTTCACTGTGTATCTTCACCAAGCTTAAAAAAAGGAAAATAAAAAGGGGAAGGGGGTTGAAGAGAGAAACTCTTTTTTGAAAAATGGTGCAACAACACCTTGTTAGGCTAAAACCTGCTCTATAGATGAAAATGTGCATGTTTCTGATTGGGTGTGCTTCCTCCCCCCCCCCCATTGTCTCCTGTTTAAGATTGCAGATTTTAAGGACAAATGCTAAAATGTGAGAATGACCTTTTTAGGTCTAAAAGAAAAAAAAAAAAGCTACTAGCTGATGTTTGCATATCAATGGTAAAGGTGATCAGTAAAAATGCTAATGGCCTGTTTGTAGACTTCTTCAAAAAGAAAAGCAGGCCTGTATGGTGTTTAAGTCACCAAATCAAAAAGTCTTCATTATACCCTGTCCCATCTGGGTCGCCAACTGAAAGTGGGTAACCTGAAGAAGACTTTTTAATTTAACTTTAAATACATACAAGCCTGCTTCCCTTTTTGAAGCAGGCTACTGAACAGGCCATTTACCTTTAACCTGTAACCTAACCTTGAGCCCTTTGACCTGCTTTTTTTTTTTTATAAAGCAGGCTGTAACAGTTAATTAGCATTTTTTTGATCACCTGCCTACTATTGATATTTAAACATTAGCTACTAGTTTTCTTTTGCTTTTTTTTTCTTTTAGACCTAAAAAGGAAAACTTTAAAAGACAGTTTAAACTTTACATTTGTGGGTTTTTACTACCATCTCCAGTCTTTTTAACCAAAATACCAAACCAGTGCAAGACTATCAGTGCAGACTAATCTATTTTTAACAAAGTGACTTTTTAATTACTACAAAAGAAAACATGTAAGACAGAATACTTTAACATTGCTAAAACCTTTTTTAGCATTGTTTAAAGTCTTTTTCCGAGATTGCCCAGAAATATTTAGTCTCTCAGTCCTGATCATCTCACCAATGTTTAGTTAGAGTTTAAGGCATGTTTTTTGGGCATGTTTGAAGGCATGTTTTTTTGGCTGCTCTCTTGGATTGCTCCTCCTTGTCTTTTATGCTGTGTTCTCCTTGTCACCTTCAGGTAGCAGGAACTCCATAGTGCCAAACCAGCAAAGTTCACTTTCTTTTCAGGCCTAACTTTTGCACGGCCTCTTCAGACACAAGTTAAACTCAGCAAAACAAACAACAACTGGAGTTCAAATCTGCAAACTCCTTAACTGCATTTAGCACACATGCTGCCAGCCTGGGCCAGCCAAAGGCTATAGGCCCCCAGGCCTGGCCATGTCTACATGGGTCACATTTTTACAAGATGGCCGATTCCCATCTCTCTTCCATTAAACCTCTCTCGCTATCCAATCTCCATATTGAAATCCTTCTCTTTGTTTGCACACCCTTTATATATCCTGATTTCCCCCACCTTCTAGAAAATCTGTTTTATCTTGACCATTTCACTTCTTTCTCCCCCTGCATCTCCCTGAAGGAAAATTCCTACTAAGGTCATTCTCACATTTTAGCATCTGTCCTTAAAATCTGCAATCTTAAACAGGAGACAATTGGGGGGGGGGGGCGGAGCACACCCTATCATTTCTAAGGCAGCATTAGAATTGTGGTGCTTCTCATTCGTAGCAGAAGAGGGGTGGGATTTCTCCCTAAATTCTGGTAGTGTGTAGGCAGTTTGTGTCACTGAACTCAGCCTGGGGTGAGGATTGTGTATTGTTACCATCTGGTGAGGATTGCATCTGCTCCTGGCTTTAGAAGGTAATGGGTTTGCCCTCCTGACTGAGTCATGAGGCCTTCAGGGCAGTGAAATGGTGGTTACCTCAGAGTTCTGCTGGCAGTTGTCCTGCGGTTGCCCTAGGATCTTTTATCTTTAAACTTAGAAATTCTTGAGCCACAGATCTTCAGAAAATTTGTTTTGTGTCCCCCCCCCCCCCTTACTGGAGATTTGGTCGGATATGTTATTTTTTACTTAATCCTTATCTTGTGCTTCTGCATGCTTTTGGTCTCAGCCTGGTCAATTTGCAGCTGGAGTACCATCATTCCAGACCTATTTGTGCTGATGAAATAGAGTAACTGTTAGGACTTCTGCTCTCCTATGGAGCTGGCTGTTCAGCCCTGGCATAGGCCACTGTGGCCCAGAAGGTGTGCCCTCAATGTCTGAGGGTGATGACTGTGGCCCAGTGGCACATAGTACTGAGGCTGCCTTTTTTTTTTGAGTATGAAATCAGTAAAAGTGGCATCTGAGTGTCCAGTCATCAGTCTAGCACTAAGTGTAGCCAAGACAGGATGAAAGGCGGTCGGTCTGCTGGGTGGGGAAGAGGTCACTAGTTCCTGCATGTCTGCCACTAGGATTCCTTCATGGATCACTTTGGGGCTGGGCTCCCAGCTACACCTTGAAATTTGCTTGTGCCCACCTACTATTTAGAGGCTTTCAATGACTGCATTTCTAGAAATCTCAAATCAGAGTCTTGTACAGGTTCTGCAGCCCTGTGAGCCAAACAAACTAAACAAAGAAGAACATGGAGAAAAGGCCACATTTAATCTGCAGAACCTGAAGTAGTTACTCTGGCCTTTTAAGAAACCTCATCAATCACCTGTTTTCCACCTAAATTGAAAACAGATTCACAGAAAAACCAGGTCACAAATAACATTTCCTCTATTGTATTTCTTTTAAATGGTCGATTCCTATGCTGACTTTATCACATTTCCCCCCCCCCTTTCTTTCTTCCCCAAAGAAATACAACCCCACGGACCCTGCTTTTGCTTATGCACAGCTAACTCACGATGAACTGATCCAGCTGGTCCTCAAACAAAAGGAAACAATAAGTAAGAAGGAGTTTCAGGTTCGAGAGCTGGAAGACTACATCGACAACCTGCTAGTGAGGGTCATGGAAGAAACCCCCAACATCCTCCGCATTCCTGCGCAGGTGAGCAAGAAAGCAGGAAAGATGTGAATCACCAACATCGAACACTGAGGCTCTTTTCTGAGTTTGTTTCCACCTGCTCCTGAGGTCAAGGACTCAGTATGTCTGATAGCAACATACAGGCTCCAAACCACCATCTCTTTGCATGTTATCTGACAGGTTCTGTCAGGTTCAGTTCTGTCCACTGAAGTCAGGTTAATATCACAACGATGCCTTTACTGTACATTCCCAGGGTTTTATTTGTAAATTCTTCTGTGCCTTTAACTATGTTGTAAATATTTGAGCCCTGACTAGAGATATGGTCATGAGATCTGATTCTGGTCCAGGGATTCGGATGGCACCAGAGGCATGAATGTAGTTATTAACATTGGGATTTCTGTTTGCAGTTGAGATTTTAAAATATATATCCCCCTAGCCATTAAAGCTTGAGGTGAAATGAAAAGAACCATGCAATTGGTGCTGTATTATCTTGCCTGACTTTTGAGTAGCTCAGTGACTTTAATGGCAACAGATGCTAAATTTTGACACCACATGAACACGCTGGGCTCCTTAGACTTGGTCTTGTTGCCTTGACTGTAGCCACGGAGTTGCTAGAAAACCACTGAGGGTGCCTTTTAGACATGGAACACACTTACTAAACACCAGCTTCCTCCACTATCCAACATTACAGTGTGCCCTGTGCCACCCAGAGCACCTTCGTGGAGATGAGAAAAGTTTAACAAGGGATGAAGTCACTTTGCACTAGGGGAAAGTACCCCCTGCTTGTTGTGGCAAGGTGCCTGCTGGCTAGATGGCCCGACCAGCGCCTTAATTAGGGTCTGGATGACCCAAGTACTTACTCATTGCTTCTAGTGGGCACAGAGTGACTTCACTAGGACCCCTTTGGCCTTTTCCACTGCAGATGACTATGTTTTAAAAACCATAGAGTTGAAAGGCCAGGCATGGTGGCGCATGCCTGTAAGCGGCAGCCTAGGAACCCACAGCCAGGGCCAGGGATCAAGGTTCGAGTCTCGTCGTGGGCACGTAGTAAGACCTAGTTCCAAAAAAAATAGCTGGGCGTGGTGGTGTGCGCCTGTCATCCCAGCTACCTGGGAAGCTGAGACTGGGGATTGCTTGAGTCTGTGATACTCCAGGCAACATGAGCCTGCGGTTCCACAGGCAAAAATAGCAAGACCTAGTCTCAAAAAAAAAAAAAAAAACCACCAAAAACAACACCATACAGTTGAATATGCAACTTTGAACTAGAACACTTGCCCCCTCCTTAACTAATAGTACTGGTTTGGATTCTTGGGAAACTTTATTGTTACTAATATTGAAATTAGAATGTTTTGTACCGTACATTTTTTTCCTCCTGGTTTTTAGAGAATCTCATCAAATCTAGACATTTCTCCTGGGGAAAAGCATAAGGTGGGCAGGGGCTGTAATAAGATTACAATGGAAATCTCATTTCTATTTTTGATTCATGTTAAGAGGCAAGCATTTTGGCGGTGGAATTCCATTTTAGGATCACGTTTATGCAATATCAGTTCTGTTGGAGCACTTTAATCTGAAGGACAATACTGTAACTTGATTTATCGAATTAGCTTTTATTAAACCACAGCTATTTTATTTAATACTCTCCTGTAGTACTGGGGACTACTGTAAACTTCTCAGATGACATGTATTTTTGTAGTGCTATGAGATTTGCATACTTATAAAGAGAACTGTATATTCACTTGAACTCTGGAAAGTCTATATATATATATATTTGTCTGCAATACTTTTTTAAACTTGATATAAATGTATTTTGACTGTGATAACCCAAGTGCTCTGGGATGAGGGACAGGGTGCTCTGAACAGTTTCTCCTTTGATGAGCAGGGACACTTGCATTGTTAGGGTGGTTGATTTGGAGATAATCTGCTGCTATGGCCTCGGGCATGTAACTTGGTCAGTATTTGAGAGGGACATTTGGGTAAAGGAGTGAATTCCTGTGCTCTGAAGTACCACTTGGATATATCTAACTCCTTATTTCAAGGGTGTCTGGTTTCTGGGGAACAAATAAGAATTTATAGCATTCCTGTACTTCATGACATAGATAACTTGAAGGTCACTAGTCAATAACTGTTCTTGAGAACTCCACTTTCCAGGAGAATTTACCTCGGAAAAACTTTCACCTGCTCCCAGCCACTGGCAGAGGCTGGGGAATCTGGGTGTTGGAGCTCCATTAACTGGCACATATTTGAGGATACACACTCACTTGCACAAGGAGAGCAAGGTCTTGACCTTGTTCCTGTAACTGCCAGCCTAACTGGTGGGCCCAGGGAGGAGGCTGCATCTAAGAAGCAGGAGCAGCCCTTTTCTTGGCCTTGACTGACTGCCTCTAGAAAAAGCACTCTACACCTAGGAAAGCATCCCATTAAATACCATAACACCTTACAGTGAACTTCAACTGGAAAACAGCTTCCTGAATAAAATGACAATCCTTCACCTGGTTTATTTCATATTATCTCATTCTTTGGACTTTGACAGATGTACCGTTTCCCCTCCCCTCATTCCCTTTTTTTATTCCTGTGTGTTAACCTCATCAGAATGGAGGAACAGGAAAGTGTGGACTTTGCCAGGCTGAACAACTGCTGACCTTGAGCAGAGAGGTATGAATTGGTGTACACATGAATGGGATACCGGTGTGGGGGTTCGAGCTTTTGTAACAGAGGGAATAGAAGGGCCTTGATACTTAGTCACCTAACTATATTGAAAGCTAGAGGCAATTTAGTGTTAGATTATGTTGGATCTTCCCTCCACAGGTGCCTTCCCCCAATCAGCCTGTGTCTTTTTTAGAACTACTGATGAATGATCCCTCAAGGTTGAAAGGTGGAGAACTGCTGCCTCAGGCAGAGAACTTAGTCACCTAGTATCCACACCATTCTCAACCCTCTGGTTTCTCAATTTCCACTTTGTGAGCTACTAATGACTTCTTCCTCCCTCCAATTGAAGGATTACCTAGTGTTTTTGAATTACTGGATTATTTCATACTTTGTTATTTGGGAATTTTGAATTTCTTTGGTTTTATTTCTGAGAAGTAATGTAAAATTTCCTTTAACACTAAATAAAATGGTAGTACCTTTCAAAGAGTTGTGTCTGTAGTTTCATGTGGATGTAATAATAATTCCTTCTGTGTTCTGAGAACAGCTCTCTTGGGAGATGATAGTGTTTTACATCATCAGAAGGATCCCTCATTTGGATTCCTGCTACTGCCACCTTGCCAAATACCCAGGGTCCCAGTATCCTTTTTCCTGAAGAGGATGGGACATCTCAGACCTCTTCCCTAATACACCATGTTGCCTGCAGGAACTGGCTTTTGTCAGATGAACATCATTTGAATTTTCTGCCCTAAGAGCTAAAAGATGTGCCTTTTCTTTGGCAGCAGGTGCCTTTGTCTAAACATATGAACATGCCCCCTTCCTTGGTGGGACACCACCACTCATTTCCTCAAAAGTCAAATATTCGCTGTGGGCATAATGTGAATGGTCAACTGAATTGAGAACCACCCCAGATCTGGAAGCCATCAATACAATTCGTTTCTGAATAAAAGATGTACGCTTCTGAGCTTACCAGTCCTAAACTCGGCACCATCCCTGAACGGCAGTCTCACAGACCCTGGTCCCTTGAAGGGAAGAAGATGCAAGTCACTTTGTAGAGGGACAGAGGCAGGCAGTGCCATGAGTTCCTCATGGATGGGATGGGATGGGATGGGAGCTTCCCTGAAGGCCTCCCTGGTTTTAGTGGGAGGACCTGTTTACCTCAATAGAACTTCAATGGTACAACCACCATGTAAAGTGATAAAACAGGTTCTCTAAAAATTCTAGGTTTGATTAAAAACACAAAAACCTCTGAAAGGAGAGTATCCAAAGAGTATGCAAATGATCCCAATTCCACCTCCACCCCCCACCCTGGATTCATTTTCCTTGCTTTTGGAGTTCTCTGTTCCCCCAAACCTGGTCTATAGGGACCAGCTATTGTGTCTTTCAGCCTCTAGCCCTAGGAGGACATAAGCCCCTCCAATCTTTGGAGTCTCCTCAGCCTAGCTTCTAATAACAAAAAGCTTCAAGAAATACCAGGAAAAGACAAGGAATGGTTGTAGGATATATGAGCAGAATAAAAAGTAGTGAATCTTCCAAACTCCAGATTCTGAGCTGGTGGTTATCAAGACCTACAGATCGAGGGGCTGGTAGGCAGCTGCTTCTGTCAGGGGACCTCACGTTCTCATCTTGGTCCCTCAGCTAGTGCAAAGTCTTCTCATGTTTGTCTCTGGAGGAACAGGATCTCTTCTCCAATCTCCCCACTCCACCACCCTTTATTCACTGCCATTGGTCTGAATTTTTCTGGAAAATATCATGCATGCTCAAAAGAGGATCAAAGAGAAATTCTTAATTCCCCACTACCAAGAGGTAGGCAGTGCTATTTTGACTCCTTGTCTCAGTGTTACAAGTAGATACAAAGATGGGACCATACAGTACAGATTGTTTTGAACATCTCTCCTGCCTTTAGACAATCTCCTCTCCCTACACTCCCCCCAAAAAAGGGCTGTGGTGCCTGTGCAAATGATCTGGTCACTTCTGACTCAGTTTACCAGCCAGCCACCTTTAGAATGAGGACTTGCTGAGGGAGCATTGCTCCCCACTCCACACAGAAAATAGTCACTTACAGGGCAGTTACCACTCTAACTAGGGCCAGAGAGAGGCAACACAAGCTCCCTTAGCCTTTGAGCTTGTTTTTTTTTTTTTTTTTTGAGACTAGGTCTTACTATTTTTGCCGGTGGAACTGCAGGCTCTCGTTGCCCGGGATACCACAGACTCAAGCAATCCCCAGCCTCAGCTTCCCAGGTAGCTGGGATTACAGGCGCACACCACCACGCCCAGCTATTTTTTGGAACTAGGTCTCGCTACTGGCCCCAGGTGGGACTCGAATCGCGATCCCTAAGTCCCGGCCGCTTCATAGGCTGAAGCTTACAGGCACGAGCCACCATGCCCAGCTTGAGCTTGTTCTCGTAAGCAAATGAATTCTGTTCCCCACGTTTCTTATCAGTCATCATCTTTTAGGCTCTGCGGTCTTCTGGGACGGCAGGAGCTGTAATTCACACTCAAAATAGACTTTCTTGAACTCTGGGGCCTTCTTGAGCTCAAAGCCACAAAATCTGAATGTAACTCCTCACTGCTCAACTCTCACAACTCCTGAGCTCTGACAGTGACAGGCTCTCAAAGTGAAGAGAAAGCCACTCTGTCCTTGCAGATCAAGTGCCCACTTTAGGATTCACTGACTTACTCAGTTCCTACTACCTGCTAAGCACTTCGTGTACTATTTCTCTCTTCAAGGTAGATAATATCTTCACTATGCAGATGAGGAAGGTGACATATACAGGAACTTTAGTTTGCCTATGCTCACACAGTGAGCAGTTAAGAAACATCTGAATTCCTCAAATCTCTGACATGGAGGCTTGGAATAGGGTACTTGCATGTCTTGACAGAATACGCCATCTTCTGGCCAGGGTCCTACCTACCTCCCAGCCTGTGGTGTCTGCAGGCAAGGATTTTTTATAGAAGCACTCCTTTGACTGCAAAAGAATCATTATCCCTCACAGTTGCTGGTGGGAGGTTCAAAAGGACTGCTCTTCTACTTTTTCTGAGTAATTTTTGGGAAAGCAGAATTTCAGTGATTCTGTGATGGAGAGAGAAACTAATGAAATCCACTTTTTTGTTGTTAAATGCAGTTCAAGTTCAAGATCTGCATAAAATTGGGCAGAGAGGAATCTGATGCTGTTCTTTTTTATATGTCAAAGGGCAGGTTTATTATTATAAAAAAAAGGCAAGTAAAGGATGTTTGCACCGACACAAATAGACAGAGCTGCCCCTGAAAGGGACAGATTTGCCTAGTTATAGACGGGCAGCCTTGGGAAGAGAGCTGCTTCTGCTCTTTTGCGAAGAGAGAAGATTGGTGAAGAGAAACACAGGCAGACAGGAGAACTGCCTGATGCTCTACTGTATGATAATTTGAAGAGCTACTCTCAGTGCAATTATGTTGCTTTTAAAGACACAGTTCTCCTCAGTAGGAACTTCAATTTATTATCTAAAACTAAAGGCTATCTCTAAGAGAACTCAAACATGTAAGTACATCTCACTATCTACTAGACAAACAAAAATAAATATTGATCATATACACAACCTGATTTGTCATAGTTCTCTGTAACTGATTTCTGATTATAAATCTTTCAAAAGAATGTATAAAAATATCTGATCAGATCCCTTTCTTTGTGAGGTTTAAATCCTGTTTGAGGACTTACCATGTACCTAACCATTGGGTAACTCTATCTCTTCAGACTAATAAGTGCCACTTTTCTTTTGAAAAAATTATCAGTCTAAGATGTACAATAATTTTTTGATCTTCTAAAGAAGGCAGCTGCAACTTTTATCTTATTCCTTGAAGGAGAATCTGTATTTGTTAAGGGAATAACCAGATACACTTAACCTTCAATTCATTCTGCACAGGTACTGCCTAACCAGTTCCTGTTTTTGGTGGGAAGTGTTGATCTCATCCTCTACCTCCAACTCTCAATCCAAGGTTGAAATTGAACCCATAGCAACTTCTAAAATTTACTTATGCAAGGGGCCTGTCTGAAATTCTCCCATGTTTGTATGAGAAACAGAAATTCTCTACATACATTTCCTGTACTTGCTATAATGACTTCTATGTGCTTTCTGGAAATCATAATGCAGGCCTTTTACTAGTCATTTTAGTCACCTTACTTTTTTCTTTTTTTTCAAGACCAGATCTTGCTATGTTGCCAGGGTTAGTCTTGAACTTGCAAACTCAAGCCATCCCTGCCTCTTGTCTCCCAGTGCTTAGATTACAGGTGCACACCACCACGCCTGTTTAAGTCAACTTTCTTATTTTTCAGACAACTTATTCTAAAATTTTCAAGCATCAAAATGTTTATGCTTGCTGAAGGATCATCCTGCTCCCCACCCCACACAGAAAATAGTCGAAAATAGTCGCAGGGCAGTTACCCTGTATGCTTCATGAGTGCAATTTGGGATATTTATAAGAACATACACTTTTTTGTGTCTTTTAATTTATATTCAACTGGACCTATTTAAACTTATAAGCTTGGTATGAATAGAGACATAATTTTGTTCAATATTTTTCATCTATGCTATCAGGCTGGAAGCTTAGAGTCAGAATTTTGGAGTATCTTAAGACTCAATATTTTAAAACCATCTGAATCTGCTTGAGGCCTCCAGTTTGCCAAACTCTCTTCCTCTATATTCTTTCACTCTAATAGTCTTAGCCATTCTTTGCCTAGTTTCTGAAAGCATTTGAATTTTGCCATTCTGGATTTTAAATTCAACCCTCTCATTCTACAATTAAGAAAAACAGACTGCAAAGAGAGGAAACAGCCGGGCACGGTGGCTCGTGCTTCTAAGTTTCAGCCTATGAAGCGGCAGGGGCTAGGGATCGCGGTTCGAGTCCCGCCTGGGGCCCGTAGCTGAGACCTAGTTCCAAAAAATAGCTGGGCGTGGTGGTGCGCGCCTGTAATCCCAGCTACCTGGGAAGCTGAGGCTGGGGATTGCTTGAGTCTGTGGTACCCCGGGCAACGAGAGCCTGCGGTTCCACGGGCCAAAATAGCAAGACCCAGTCCCCCCCCCCCCCCCCCCCAAAAAAAAAAAAAAAAAAAAGAGGAAACATCTTGAGCGGAGAAGCCTCTTGGAAAGCAGAGCACAATTTCCTGCTTTCTTACAACAGTATTTTTTTAGATACATAGTCTGAGGGCCAAACCCAACAGACATTACCAAAGAGATATGGAAAATCTGCTATTCCGCTAGCGTCTTAGAACGAAGAACTGTTTGGAAGTAGCAATAACTTTTTATATGCTACACATGTTTACATAGGTAGGACGTTCGCTAGAATTCAGCTCCCTGTGGGGCTCACCTCAAACTAATTCCCGATAGTGGGGAACCAAAGACGCAGTCCAAACCAGGAACCTTCTCCCTTAACTCATGTTTCTACCCGGAAGTACAGAAAACGGACCGGAAGTGGCGCGCGGTCGCTGGGAGGCAGGACCTGTATACTTATATATAGTGGGCGAGCCGAACGGAAAAGGAAGGTGCAGTCCTTAAAAGACTCCCCTCCTGCCTCTACGTACTGTTTTGGTTTTGGTTTGTTTTGTTTTTTTGCCGATATAGAACGGCTGTCGGGTAGTTTCTGCCGCACTAGGCAGATTGTGAGATGCCGGGAGGAGGCCGCTGCCCCGACTGCGACTCCACTGAACTCGTGGAAGACTCGCATTACGCGCAGAGCCAGCTAGTGTGCTCCGACTGCGGCTGCGTGGTAACCGAAGGGGTCCTTACCACCACCTTCAGCGATGAGGGCAATCTCCGAGGTACCTGTGCCAGCCTTTCAGAGCTCTGGGGACCGCCTGGTGCGGTGGCGGGATTGGCACCAGATGCCTCTGATCTGCTTTTCTTCACGATCACATGTACTCTTAAATACTGGAGAAGACGGCCTGAAGTGAACGGGAGGCTGCATTCATTCATTCATTCGCTTGTTTTAGCACCCAGTACAGTATCTGGCATATAGCGTAGGTCTAATAAACGAAAAAAAGACAACGTTCCATGTAGTGTACATAGTCTGGTCACGGTGGGCCACTTCTTTACAAACACAGGACATAATATTACTCCCAAGTAGTTTTTAGCACTGATTGGCTAAAACACCCTTCATCTTTTGCTTTCTCAGATCCTGATTAGTTCTCAAAAGCATCTGCCAGGGAAGTTGCCCTTCTCAACCATACAAGAAGGACTTGAAAATGTGTAATATTTGGAGCTGTTGTAGCGTAGTCCTAACCGAAACCTCTGTAGTTCATACCGTCTACAGAGAAAACCAGATGACCCTTTAATGGGTGTAGACCTGGGCCTTCTGTGAGAAAGTGAGGAAATGCCTAATGATTTGAATTCTGTTTTGTGTGGTGGGAGGGCAGGGATCCGGTGAACGGAGGCTAAACAAGCCACTGTCCATTGTCTTACAGAAGTAACATATTCCCGAAGCACAGGAGAAAATGAACAAGTTAGCCGCAGCCAACAACGAGGTGAGTTTCAATCTTATATGTCACAGTGACTTTAAAGAAAATTCTGATGATCTAGCTGATTAGCTTGCTTTTCCTGCTTTTAACATGATAGTTTAAGGTAGAGTAGAAGAATAGTATTTAGAAATAAGTGATGGCTAAGAGAAGTAGCAATTCAGTATAAAGTTGTGTGTATGTAGGTTGTACCTTTGATATACTCAAGGAGCCTAGATCAAAACTTTACACTGACTCAGATCAGAGCAGCCTCCCCAAATTGGTGGACTGTAATGTGATTTCTTTCTACAGATTTCTCTGTCACTTTAGAATGATCTCAGCATTGCTTCTGTCATTGTAAAATGACATCCATTGTGTGTGGATCTGGTACTGGAGGCAAGTTTAGAAGAAATTGTCAGGAACTGCACAAGTAGCTTCTTTGATCTCTAACTTTTGCTGTGGATTTTCTTAGGCCTCCGCCGAGTGAGAGATCTCTGTCGAGTCTTGCAGCTGCCAACAACATTTGAAGACACAGCAGTAGCCTACTACCAGCAGGCATACCGGCACTCTGGCATCCGAGCGGCCAGGCTGCAAAAGAAGGAGGTGTTGGTTGGGTGCTGTGTCTTAATCACTTGCCGGCAGCATAACTGGCCACTAACCATGGGGACCATCTGCACCCTGTTGTATGCAGATTTGGATGTTTTTTCAGGCACCTACATGCAGCTAGTGAAGCTCCTGGGGCTGGATGTACCATCTCTGTGCTTGGCAGACCTGGTGAAGACCTACTGTAGCAGGTAACTGCCTAGGAGGATTCCTGGGTTGGATTCTTATACTTGAATTCTTTTACCTTTGATCACCTGTTTTTTACCAAAGCCTATCTAAAAGGTATGACAGAAAAATGTATTTCCCTCTCCTCTGCTTAGTACTAATAAGATTTTTTTTTTTCGAGACTAGGGTTTGCTATTTTTTTGCCCATGGAACCACAGGCTCACATTACCTGGAGTACCACAGACTCAAGCAATCCCCAACCTCAGCTTCCCAGATAGCTGGGATTACAGGCGCGTGCCACCACACCCAGCTATTTTTTTGGGACTAGGTCTCGCTACGTGTCTCTGGCGGGACTCGAACCGCAATCCCTGGCCCCAGCCGTGGCTTCCTAGGCTGTCACCTACAGGCATGCACTGCCATGCCCGGCTTAGTACTAATAAGATTAATCCCATTTTACATTTCTAGAATGATACAAATCTCTTTCCCTTCACAGCAACCTAATGCTGCAGAGAAAGTGGGGATTAGTCTTGGCATGGGACTGTGAGTCACTATTCATGTTCTATATGGCCTGCATGATTATATGCAACAGTCCTGCTTTCTTTTCTTTTCTTTTTTTTTTTTTGAGACTAGGTCTCACAATTTTTGCCCATGGAACCGCAGGCTCACACTGCCCGGGGTACCACAGACTCAAGCAATCCCCAGCCTCAGCTTCCCAGGTAGCTGGGATTACAGGCGCACGCCACCATGCCCAGGTGTTTTTTTTGGGACTAGGTCTCGCTATGTTGCCCTGAGTGGGACTTGAATTACGATCCCCAGCCCCAGCCGCTTCATAGGCTGAAGTTTACAGGTATGTGCCACCATGCCCAGCTTAGTCCTGCTTTCTTAGGATCTTCTACAAATTAAATGGAAAGAATATTAATAAGCAGAGCTGGTGTTAGAAGCTAGTTTCCCTCATTGTTTTTAAGTAGTTACATCCTGTTCTTTTTTTTTTTTTCTGACAAATATAATAGAAAGCAAAGACTGTTGGTATCAAATAGTCTCAGGTTTGAAGTTTGGTTATTCGCTTACTGGATGACTATGCTCAAGGTTTTAACTATAAATGTACATTACAGGGTGCAGAGTAGATTAAAGGAGAATATTTTTAAAGCTCTCAATAATGGCTGATAGGGAGTACCAGATAAATGTTTTCTCCTTCTTGTATTCTGCCCTTCACTCCACAAGTAGAAGACTTACCCTGTATGCTTGTAACACCTGTATAACTTGTTAGTCAGTGAGCTTGAGTGTTCCCAAGGGGATAGAATAGCTTCCCCACCTTGGGTGGACTGTTCTTCCTCACACTGGAAGAGTAGCTTCCTACAATCATTGAGACAAGGCTCTCGTTTTGGTTGTTTCAGCTTCAAACTGTTCCAAGCCTCCCCCTCTGTGCCGGCCAAATACGTGGAAGACAAAGAGAAGATGTTGTCTCGAACATTACAGTTGGTGGAGCTGGCAGATGAGACATGGCTGGTCACCGGGCGGCATCCCTTGCCTGTGATCACTGCTGCTACTTTCCTGGCTTGGCAGTCACTGCAGCCTTCAGATCGTCTCACATGCTCCCTTGCCCGATTCTGTAAATTGGCCAACGTGGACCTGCCCTACCCTGCTTCCTCCCGCTTGCAGGAGTTGCTGGCTGTCCTGCTGCAGATGGCAGAGCAGCTGGCCTGGTTGCAGGTTTTGAAACTTAACAAACGGTCTGTGGTGAAGCACATTGATGACCTTCTGCAGCACCGCCACACCTTGGTCCGCAAGGCCTTTCGGGATGGAACAGCAGAGTTAGAGTCCCAGGAGAGGGAGCCACAGGAGCAAGAGCAAGGACAGGGAAAAGAGGCAGTAGGGAATAGTCCCTTAGATTTGCGTGAGAGGAAGCGGTCACCTAGCCCTGCCCTTCTCCTGCCACCCTGCATGTTGAAACCCCCAAAGCGGGTCCGTCCCATGCCCTCTGTCTCCACAATTACCGGAGATGAGAACATTTCTGATAGTGAAATAGAACAGTATCTGCGTACACCTCAGGAAGTGAGGGACTTCCAGAGAGCCCAAGCTGCTAGACAGGCTGCCGCAGATGTTCCTAACCCTTCATGATGTGCGTTCAGTGGGGGCATCTCACCCCATTCTTTTAGCAGCTTGATCATAGACCCATCATATCCAGAGAAATAAATCTCAAGTTCTTGTTTAAAGGAACCAATTCATTGCACCCCAGATCCTAGAGTAACCATCAAAGGAAATACTGGGTTAGATGGGCTAGAGAGAGTCCCATTTCTTGGTGTCAGAGAACAAATTGCATATATTCATTTCTGTGGAGTGGCTTTCTCCTCTTAAGACTGGAGAATGTCAGGCTCTCCTGCTCCTGCTTTGAATTGGACACGCTGCAGCTGGCCTGATGGGGCCTCCCTGTTGTTGTGGAGCAGCAGTTGGCATTCCTGCTAGCATCAGCCCTCAGAGGAACTGGGTGGCTCTGGGCTGGTGTCCATTTGCAGGCGTTGGTGGGCTTGTGTGTGTTGTCATGAGATCCTCGAACTCATAACAAAAGGACCGTGGGTGGACTAAAGTTATAGCTCAAAGGGCTTTGCAAAATTTTAATATATTAAAACAAGAGGCATCTGCTAAAAAACATTCTATTGTATAAAACCCGAGCCTTTAAAAACATGTTTTCTTTGGCACTTTTCATCCCCTCCCTCCCCTTTCCCCAGCGTATTGCAAAAAGCTCTCCAGTGCTAAGGCATTGGCAGGGTATGTAAACAGCAGCCAGCATATGTGGAAGAATAATACAAAGCTTTTTTTTTTTCCCCCTCTGTCTAATATTGTCTGTGCAGCAAGCATAAATAACAGGATCCATCCCTAGGCCTGTGGGTTTTCTACCCTCTCCTGTCTTCTTTTGCCTTGGTGATCAAGCTGATGGGGGTGGGATGGAGACTGGGAGGGGACATGGCCCAGGCCTGGTTTTCCTGTTTAGAAGTCCCAAAGTTCCCTCCACTTTCAGTGGGTCCTATGTGATGGCTGGAGGTTGCTTGTAGATTGGGAAAATTGCCAAATGCTGGTATTTAGAAATCCTAAAGACATAGGTCCCAGATGAGCTACAGGGAACCCACCTTCTGCCTCAGGGGATTTGCCTGGGCTTTTATGAGGCAGGAAGCTGGTTTTGATGTTTTGGAGATTTCTCCCTAATAGGGAGCTAGAAACTCAAACTGGTGAGTGTTCTTCCTAATGGCCTCACGGAGGCAGGGAAGTACTCTTCCTCAGTCCCTTGGTGTTCAAAGCCAGACTGGGGAAATGGCCTTATAATTGAACAGTGAGTGCTTCTACACCACCAGCTACAACCTTACCATGGCACCTCTTGAGAGCTTAGAGGACAGCTAAGCCCACAATCTACTCTGCTTCCCTTACATCCTCTCCAGCATTTGGCACAGTTAGCTGCTTAGGTGTAGGCCTCAGCTTTGTCCTTAAGGCCACCTTAAATGAATGGGTTGTGTGTCACTCCAGCGGGAGTAGCGTACCCCTACACCCTTCCTGCCTGCTCCCCTTCCATGGACTAGTTCACCTCCAAAGCTGCCTTTAACATTGCCCCCACTGTCTCCTCTTGCATAGTTAATTAGAAAAGCAGCACCTTGTTAACCTCCCATCGGTTGGTTCTGGTCACCTGGCTCATCTGCTAGACTGACTGCCTATTAGCCACAAACCACGTAGGATCTCGTGCCTGTAGGATCTCGGCACAGCTGTCTTCAGAGGGCAGAGAGAACACAGTTCTCAGACTGCCGTTCTCTCTTCCTGATGAACCTGGTGACCGCCTGTGAGACAGAGTGGATAGATGTGGGGAGTACCTAGAAAGGAGCCCCCCCCCAGACCAGGCTGTGGCTGTCCACTGCTGGCACTCCACAGATTGCCTGGATCCACCCCCTACTCTGCCTGGCACTAACAACATGACTGCCCAAACTAGCCAGGCTGGGGCAGAAGTGTATTGTGCCTGTGGTTCGGGGATTGTCTGTCGCTACCCCGGAGTACTGGCTCTTTTGGTGGAGGTAGGCTCTGCCTATCCTTTCCCCAGCTTCTAGGGCTAAAGCTGGTGAGCTCAGGTGCAGCCATGCACCTCTACCTCAAACCTGTGACCTACCGATAGACGTCTTTGAGGGCCACGGAGAGGCTGAATAACAAAGGCCAGTGGCCGGCCTGTCCTAAAGCGCCACCCACCCCCACCCTAGACGGTGGTCTCGCTCTTCCAGAGGCCTGTCTTCATGCAGCCGGCTCCGGCTGCCTCCGCTCCGCTCATGGTGATGTCGTCATACTTGCTTCCCTTGGGGGCGCCATTCAAACTGGTGGTGTTGAGCGGGTAAGAGCGGCGCTTGCTCTCCTTCTCCAGAGCCCCGCCCTTGAGATTGTCGCGACTGGCGCTGCGGCGCTGGCCGGCCCGGCCAGCCTCGGAGAGGGGCGCAGCGCTGGTGTCGCTGCCCTCCGACGGCGTGAGCATGGGCTCGCCCTCGAGCTGAAGGCCAGCGCCTGGGCTGTTGCGGCTGCTGCCGGGGTAGCTGTCTGACGGGCTGTTGTGCAGACTGCCGCTCTCGCTGGACAGCAGCTCGGGCACCCCAGGGGCTGTGCCCCCGCGCAAGGCCTTGAGCCGGTTCTTGCCTCCTGCCTCCCCGGAGCGGTGCCCCTTGGCCCGACTCTTGTGTAGCCGGCGGCCATGGTGCAAGTTGTTGGGGTGGCGAGGGGTGAGGCTCCCCCGGGAACCCGTGGGCTCCAGCTCCCCCTCTGCACGGGCCACCACCCCGGCCTCACACACCTGACTCTGGGCCAACTGCAGGTTGGTGAGTTTGCAGGGGCCCAGGGGCAGGCCGTGGCCGCTGCTGCCACTAGGGGAGGACTTGAGGGAAGGGGCGTCTCCAAACACTGGGGAACCATCCTCTGGGGCAGTGGGCGCAGCTCGGGGTGAAGCATGGGAGGCTGAGGATGAGGGGCAGCAGGCACGCCAGGAGGCCCTAACGTCTCTGCGCCGGGCACAGTGGTGGGTGAAGATGAAGAGGCCTAGTGCAGAAGCTGCCACCCCATACAGACAGCTGCATACTACCCGGGGCAGCCAGCGCTGGGAAACGGCCAAAGCCCCACAGGCCCACATGGCCAGGTAAAGGAAGTGAGTGGTTACCAGCGCCCCCAGCTGGACTCCGGGAGAATAGAGGCCATCACCATCCTCCAGGGGCCCGGGTGTCACCACTCCAATACTTCCAGTAGCCAGCAGGGAACCGGAGTCATTCAAGAGGGGGCCGCTGCCCCTGAGCCTGGTGGCACCCCTCAGCTCCTCCCCTGGCTCCAGGGAGACTCTGTTGATGCTCCCCTTTGGGCTCTGTGCCAGAGGACCCCTTAAACGCAGCCCTGCACACAGGAAATAGATCCAGGTGACCAGCAGAATCAAAGCGACCGGGATGTAGAAGGCTCCTAGGCTTGGACGCCACACCAGCCAGCAGCTGAGGGGAGACACAGGCAGTGGGTGAGGAGGGAGGGGGCGCATCTCTGAGGGACCAATAGGCTGGGCAGTTGGGGAGATAGGTTATAGTGAGTGGAGAGGCAGAGTCATGCATGGACGTGGGCTGGGTCACTGGCTGGTTGGGTTGGGCCTCTGCCCGTGAAGTAGAAGACACCTGGGGCAGATAGGTTGAGGGCAGGCAAGTAGCAGCGCTCACTAGGGGCTGTGGTCCTGGTAGTTGTGGATGTTGACAGCAGCTGTGATGCCACAGATAATGAGAGGGATTCCTCCAGCAATCAGATAGAACCTGGAGAGGAAGTGGGTTTGGACGTCAGAGATGATGAACCAGGTGGTCAGAACCTTTGACTCAGGGTGCCCCCTCCTCTTTGGTCTTGTAAGTCTTTGCTGGGGAGTCCAGGCTGCTAGGGCAGGCCCAGGAAGTCCCTAGGGAACCTGACAGGGAGTGTTTTGTGGCACAGGGCCCAGGATTGCCTTTTTTTGTTCTAAATAATGCAGAAGTTAGGGCTGCTGCTCATGTTCCTAGAATCCCTGCCTAGTGCCTTTCGAAGTCATTTCCTTCCCTGGCTGTGTCACAGCAGAAAACTCTTAAGGATGCACCTACTCCGTACCACAGAGAGCCTTGTCTCTTCTGGCTTTGGAGAGTGATCTGTAGGCCCTCAGACCCACCCTGCATCCACCCTGCGGAACATCTATCTCAATGTCTATTACCCCTCATACCCTTAAACCCTTCCCCACTGCAAAGCTGACAACTGGAAGCCAGTACCGGAGCATGGGGCAGGGAGCTGGTGGGGGAGAGTCCCCTTCTTGTGGAGGGGGCGCTCTCCAGGTGAGCTCCTTGTGGAGGACACGGGCCTTCACTCCCATCCAGAGCAGTGTGGACAATGAGGAGTAGTGCAGAGTGATGCCCACCTGTGGGGTCAGGGTACTGAGACTGGGGCACCAAGCTGACACCACCAGGACCATCCCAGAGTCTCAGCCTTACAGTGTTTCCCCACTCCTCCCATGTTCCCACTCCCCATCTTCACCCAGATCCTCTCCAAGGTTCAGTTTGACTCTAACCCTTCTCATTACTACCCCAGGTATTTCCTCCCACTTGGGAATTCTCTATGACCCTGTCTTTGCTGCCTGATCCATCCTGGACCTCCCTCCAATGCAGGTCACCACTGTCCTAGTTTCTCTGCTTCTGACACCTCTCCTCACATGCCTCCCAGCCCCCGTTAGGCAGAACACAGAACTGTGGAGCTGTGAAGCTCCCTATGCACCTCCCTACTTGACACCTAGGTTACCAACACTAATTTTGGAGCTCCTCCCCCTTTCCCCAATCCTCCTCCCAGTCCCTTCTGCTTACCGCCTGGCAGACCATCCTATAGTTGGTGAGTGTGATGCCTCCTGCAAAGACTGCAGAGGTCATGGCCATGTGGAAGCACAAGTTCAGCAGCATATGCCAGCCCTTCCGGGACACGTGGATGGAGCTATCCCAGAAACAGATACCAACAGTAACAGCTGGGCTACCCAAGGTCAGGCCCTTGGGGGTCTCAAGGCCACTGGGGTATCTGCCAAGGGGGAAGGCAGATATCTGTGTGCATGCAGATGGTGTGTCTGTGAAAATGTGATAAAGACCCCAGGGCAGGAAGGACTTGAACCCCCCCCCCAAATGATTTCCCAGCCCCAGAACCTTCTAATAAATAACTAGGCAACAGCCTGGTGTGGCCCCACCTAGGAAAGGAACATAATCAGTACTTAGTGAGACTTATGGCCTTCCCATCCGGCCCTCCATCCCCGCCAGAGTGCCCACCTGTGGTTGAGGATGTAGGTGATGATGGTGGAGAAGAGACAGAGCAGCAGCAGGGCTGTACAGGGGTACACGACTGGATGAAGCCCTGCCCCTGAGCCCCCTACCTCCCTGGGGAAAGCACTCAGCTCCTGGTGAGATTAGGGAAAAGGAAGTAAGGACTTTCGGGAAGGCAGACCCTTGGAGACCTGGCCTCTCCCCCCTGGTTCCTAAGAGATGAAAGGGTGTGGGGAGATGAGGTTCACCTCCCCTGAGTCCTGATCAGTGAGGCTGCTGTCTTTTCTATATTTCTCTGTGGTGACCAAAGTGCTCTGCCCCTTCCTGGTATACAGGCCTCCCTCCCTTGCCCATCCAGCCCCTGATCCCCACTACACTCACCATGAGCACAGCCACATTGCCCAAGTGCTGGCAGTGCAGAGAGCTGGCTTTGGGCTGACTGGAACGAAGCTGGCAGCCCTCAGAGCTCCAGCCCCCAGCCCCCCCAGGTCCCTCCTGGCTCCACCAGGCTGCCACAGGTTCTTCCCCTTCAGCCCAGTGCCGCAGTGACACTGCCACTGGCTCGGTCAGGTTTCCTACACCACAGCCACCTATGGTGAGAGGGAAGGTCACACAGAAAGCACCAGATCATCTGAGATCTGCAGAACTCAGCAGAGCTGCCCCAGTTGGCATGGATCACCCACCCAGCAGAGTGTTGTGCTGGCCTTGGGGGATGTTGTCTGATGCCAGCAAGGGCCTGCCTTCCAGGGCCCTAGTATAACAGGGTGACACAAGGATGGGTCAAAATACAAGCACTGTGAGGTGGCCCATTCTATGCCAAGTGAGTGATGTGCCTTAAAAAAGAAGACTCTGGGGCTAGGTGTTCAAGGTGAAAGTAGAAGGTAATCCTGAGGGAGGAAAGTTCAGGTGTGGAAAGGATTCAACGAGGGAAACGTGTACACCAGATGAGGAAAGTAGGATGAAAGGAAGTCAAGATGGGTGAAGGGTTTGTGTATATAGCCCTTTAGAAATCTGACAAATCTTGGCCAGGCATGGTGGCGCATGCCTGTAAGCGGCAGCTTAGGAAGCCGCGGTGGGAGCCAGGGATCTCAGTTCGAGTCCAGCTTGGGGCAGCGTAGCAA
>PVHY01020273.1:0-25840 GCA_004024945.1 Uropsilus gracilis | reverse complement strand
AGTTTGCCCCCTTCCCTTTCGTTCTCCCTGGCCTTGCAGAATGAGCCCTGGGAACTGGAAAACCCTGTATTGGCCCAGACTCTGATGGAGGCCTTGCAGCTGGATCCGGAGACACTTGCCAACGAGGCGGCCACCCATGCTGCCAACGTAGCCCGCTCTGCCGCCTCCAACCGCGCTGCTCGGGCGGCTGCCGCCACCGCCCGCGCCGCCTACAATCAGGTGGTCACCGAGCACCGGGCCGTCCCAGACCAGGCCTCAGGAGAACACACCCAGCCCATGACCTACGCCGCCGCACCCACCGAGGCTCAGGGAGCCACCCCTGAGACCACCCTGGCTTCCCCGCACCTCTCCCAGCTTCTGGTCAACGGTGAGGTGACCGTGCCCCGGGCGCCAGTGACCTCCAAAGGGCCGCAGACCCAGGAGGGCCCGAGTACCGCCCGTGCTGTCTCTCGGGCTCCGTGCGCCAGCGAGAGGGATGCCACCCGGCCCACGACAGCCTTCCTGGGTCAGGACGATGTCTTTGACTTCACACAGCCTGCGGGTGTCAGCGGCACTGCCTTCCCACGCCCCAAGAGACCTGCCCAGGCCCAGGAGGCGGCCACAGAGGGCCCCAGTGCCCCCTCTGCTGTGCCCCAGGCAGCGTCTGCCAGGGAGGGGTCAGCCACCCGGCCCAAGACCACCAAGTCCGGGAAGGCTCTGGCCAAGACGCGGTGGGTGGAGCCTCAGAATGTGGTGGCAGCAGCTGCTGCTGCCCAGGCCAAGATGGCCACCAGCACCCCTGAGCCCGAGGGCGCAGCTGCCGCTGCTCAGCAGGGTGCTGAGCCCTGGGCCAGGATGGGAGGCAAGAGGACAAAGAAGGTGAGCCCTCCCTCCTTCTCCTCACCCTCTCGCACAGCCACTTTCCTCTCCCCTCCCCTCCTCTCTTCCCCCTCCCCGACCCTTCTCCCCCCCCCCCAGGCCCTTCTTCTCTCCTCTTGCCTGTGTGTCCCCAACACAAGTTTGGCAGCATGTTCTCACTCCGGGTAGTCCCTGCCCTTGGTTCCAATGGGAGAAGAGCGATTTGGTGCCTCAGCAGCACTCGGCACGCGTCACATGGTGTCCCCACCGCTCCTACTTCAACGTACCTGCTCTGGCCGACGTGTGTGCCAGGTGCTTTTGCATGGTGAGCCCGGCAGCCCCGGGTCTGTCCTCTGTCTCACACTGCAGTCCAAGCACCTGGATGATGAGTACGAGAGCAGCGAGGAGGAGAGAGAGCCTCCCGTGGTCCCACCGACCTGGAGAGCCTCGCAGCCCCCCCTGACGGGGCGGACCCAGGTGTCCCCTTGGCCCCCAATGGCCCTGAGGTCCCAGGTGCCCTCGAGGCACGTACTGTGCCTGCCACCCCGCAACGTGACCCTTCTGCAGGAGAGGGTAAGAGGCCCCCCCCCCCCCCCCCCCACGAACGCACCGCCATCTCCCTCCTGTGCCCCCTCGAGGGGCGGTCGGTCGTGTGAGGCTGCTCAAGCCTTGCTGATCTCCTGGTGCCCTCCTCCTTTCCCAGGCAAACAAGCTGGTGAAATATCTGATGATTAAGGACTACAAGAAAATTCCCATCAAGCGCTCAGGTGGGCACCCCGTGTCCCCGCCCCCAACCCTGCTCTCTGCTCTCCCCGCCCCCATCATGTGCCCACCCTCCACCGGGCTCTGTGTGCACAGAGCGCACAGCACAGAGCACAGCTGACTGTAATCTCCTCGGTAGGGCTGGGCAGGGCTGTGGCCTCTGCTCTGGGCCCCCCCCCACCGCTCGAGCCAGGTGCTTTGCCCCCCCCCCCGCCCTCCTGCAGACATGCTGAAGGACGTCATCCGAGAATACGACGAACATTTCCCTGAGATCATTGAGCGGGCAACGTTCACTCTGGAAAAGGTGGGCGTGGGAACAAGGCTCTGTGGAACCAGGGCTGCCGGGCAGCCTTGAAGTCTGTGCCCGGCCGGGCCCAGATTCACTACCGCCTGCTGCCGAAGCCTCTCGAGCCGCTCTACCTGTGAGCTGCCTCTGCCTGCACCCTTCGCCGGGCTCCCGTCTCTCGTGCCCGTGCCCTCCGAGCATCCATCGGTTGTCACTGAAGTGGGCCCCACTGCCCTGGTCGGTGGCAGGGCTGCCGCAGGCCAGGGCCGGCGCACCCTCCCTTCTCCCACCCTCCCCCAGGACTTTGGATTCCCTGCTGAGGGAGACCCCTGACAGGGCTTGGGTGACAGCCTGCGGGACGCCCAGCGTGGGTTTCTGATCTCCCTTCCCGTCTCCTCCCCTGCGCAGAAGTTTGGCATCCACCTGAAGGAAATTGACAAGGAAGAGCACCTGTACATCCTTGTCTGCACACGGGATTCCTCAGCGCGCCTCCTGGGAAAGTGAGAATGGCAAGAGGGTTGTGACCCCCTCGGGTGGTGCCCCTGCCCCGCCCAGTCTCCCGCAGGCCCTCAGAGAAACGGGGAGAACAGGGCTCGTGGGCCGCCGAGCACAGCTGTCACCCGCAGTTAGTGATGCTCAGTGGTGCGGCATCAAGGGGCGGTAGGCTGAGGCCAGGCCTTGCTGCTGCTGGGTTTTCACCCTCACCCTGACCCCCAGGCCTCGACAGGGAGTAGGCTGCTTGCTTCAGGCTCTGCTGGCTCAGCACCTGGCCCCAGCTGGGCAGAGCAGGCCTGGTCAGGGGCGGGCGCATGTGCGGTCCTGCTTCCGACGTCCCCCCGGGGCGGGGGGCGAGGCTGGGTGTGCCGGGACACCCTTGCCAAGCGTTGGCTGCCTTGCTAGCCCCGTCCTTGGCAGAGCCCTGGGCGGGGGTGTTGGTATGCACGTCCCATGGCTGAAGGGGCAGTTTCAGGAGGAGGAAGGAGCTGTGTGCGTCGCAGTCACACACAGAGGGGTGGAAGGGTCCAGCGGCCCGGCACGCTGGGAGAGGCTGGCCGGGCGAGCTGGGTAGAGCCCCTGGGGGAAATGGCTGCTGCACAGGCTCCTACTCTCTACACCTTTAGGACCAAGGACACCCCCAGGTTGAGTCTCCTCTTGGTGATTCTGGGGGTCATCTTCATGAATGGCAACCGTGCCAGCGAGGGTGAGTGGCGGTTGCACCTGAGGCTGTGTGTGTGTGTGTGTGTGTGTGTGTGTGTGGTGGCGGAGGGGGGGTGCAGTGGCTGGGGGAGGGTGCCCCCTGTCTCATCTTCCTGTGCTCAAGTCTCATATCTCATTCCCCCTTACAGCCGTCCTCTGGGAGGCTCTCCGCAAGATGGGATTGCGCCCTGGGTATGATTGGGGTTCTCGGGACTCCCGCCCCGGGAGTGTCGTCCTCGGTTGTCCTCGGACGGAAGAGGCCCTGAGATTGCGTGGCCTGGGTGGTCTGCGGGGGGCTTGCGGGGTGGGAGGCAGAGGTTCTCACCAGGGGGGCTGCGGAACAGCTCTGAACTCCCAGCCCCCTCCCTGCTGCATGTCCGCTCTGGTCCCCGGATGAGACCCTCAGAAGCAGGGGCTCCTTCCAAGCCCGACACAGGGCCTTGCCGACACGTGGCAGTCTGGCCTCTGATGCGAGCCCAGGCCTCCGCGGGGATGCCCCATGGCTGGCGAGCTCCCAGTCCGGTGGGGAGGGCTCTCGGCCACGTTCAGCCACTGCCACAGTCTCTAAGCATGGCTTCCTCCCCCGGCTGTCAGGGTGAGGCACCCGTTCCTTGGCGATCTGAAGAAGCTCATCACAGAAGACTTTGTGAAGCAGAAGTAAGTATCGACCGATTCGACACCGTCCCTCCGCATGCTTTTCTCGTGTGCTGCTCGGCTGAGAAAGGAAGCTAGCCCCCGCCCCCCTCCCCCCAGCACCTAGCATAACCACGGAGGGATCCGCATGGGGCATGGGGTCTGCTGTGTGAGTCCTGGAGGAGAGGCTTCCAGGGCAGTCTGGGGAAAGGGAGCACACCTTTACTGAGCACGGAGCGTGGCTGTGCCACCACAACCGTCTCGTTGCGCACCTGCCCTGTGGGCCGAGAAGCACCCTCTGCTCTTCTCGGGAACCTGGGAACAGGGTGGGGGGTCTGAGCTGACCCGGGCGGTGAAGAGGTCTGTTTGGGCCTGGTGCCCAACCCTCCTGTGTCTGGCCAGGGCCCGTTCCTCTTGCTCCTTGTAGAGCACGTGGTGCGCTCAACTCACGACAGGCATGCTGTCAGGCAGGTGCATACACACACACAGTTGGGAGTGTGCACAGAGGACACACAATGGGCCCGGGTGACCGTCTCTTCCCTCGACCGTTGTTTTGAAGGTGGACTGTCCCAGGGCAGGCCCTAAGGTAGGGTATGCTCAGAGCAGGGGCGTGAAGAAACGACTGCTCTGTCCACTGACTCGGGGCAGAAAATCTGTGGCCTTCTTGAACAAACACCCTACACGGGTCCCGTCCCCCCCCACCTACCTGCCCCCCTTCCCCCACACAGCACCTCCATGTGGCGGCTCACTGACCGGATGGCATGGGCCGCTGTCCTCCAGGAGTGAGCCTCTGGGCTGGCAAGGCACCACCCGGAAAGCCATTAGCGTAACCATCGGTCTGCCTGGCTGGAAGCAAAAGCCAGCTTTGCTCTCACACCAAGGTACCTGGAATACAAGAAGATCCCGAATAGCAGCAGCCCCCCCGAATACGAATTCCTCTGGGGCCTGCGAGCCCGCCACGAGACCAGCAAGATGAGGGTCCTGAGATTCATTGCCCAGGTAAGGAACGGGGTCCCGCCTCCGGTCTTGGCCGCAGCTTCCTTGCTGCGCTGCTTGCCTGGCGAGGCTCGTAAAGTTTCCTGAGTTAACTTAGCCAAGTTCACAGGCTCTGGAATTGGGGGGGGGGGGGGGGGGGGGGGGGGGGGGGGGGGGGGGGGGGGGGGGGGGGGGGCGCGAGGTGACGTCCCAGCTCTGGCATGGAGTGAGTGAAGGCCGAAGGCAGCGTGTTTATTCTTATCATGGTTAGCAAAGTGCCCGGAAGCGCGTGTGTCAGGAAGTGGGTGCCCGGTGAACGCAGAGGCGTGCCGCTAGGGGGGCTGCTGTCATCCCATCGCAGAATCAGAACCGAGACCCCCGGGAATGGAAGGCTCATTTCTTGGAGGCTGTGGATGATGCCTTCAAGACGATGGATGTGGACATGGCTGAGGAGCACGCCAGGGCCCAGATGAGGGCCCAGATGAACATCGGGGAGGAAGCTCTGATTGGACGGTGGAGCTGGGATGACATACAGGTGGAGCTCCTGACCTGGGACGAAGACGGAGATTTTGGCGACGCCTGGGCCAGGATCCCCTTTGCTTTCTGGGCCAGATACCACCAGTACATTCTGAATAGCAACCGTGCCAACAGGAGGGCCGCTTGGAGAGCTGGCATCAGCAGCGGCACCAACGGTGGGGCCAGCACCAGCATCCTCGATGGCCCTAGCACCAGCTCCACCATCCGAACCAGAAATGCCTCCCAAACCGGTGCCAACTTCTTCTCCTGGATCCAGTAAGATTTCCCGTCCATGTCTGAGACTCAGGAGGAGGAGTGCGGGGGCGGGAGGGGGGGGGGACGGTGAGGGGGGAGGCGGCGCGAAGCCACGGAAAGAGGGGGTGAGGGTGCAACGGGAGCGTACACAGGCGCTCACGGGGCTCCTCACATCCCTCCCGGTGTCCCGTGTGCCGGTATTTCCGTTTCCGCGACCGTGTCTTGTGTTTGCAGACACCGCTGAGCACTGAGGACCTGCAGCCATGTTCCTCGCCCAACGGGGTGCCTCCCCGGGGTCTTTCCTAGCGGAGCACACCAGGCGGCTCTGCCTGTGCAGTGGCGGCGGCATGCCCGGTGACGCCTCCTCGCGCCCTCCTGCTTTCCTTGTGTGCTTTGGTCGTGCTTTCATGTTTTTGGTATCAGTGTTACATTAAAGTTGCAAAAGTACCTGGGGATGTTCCGTCCTTCCCCTGTGCACCAGCTGCTCCGTGGCGCTCTGGGGCGGGGGTGGGCAACGGAGGTGACGCCTGCTGTGGAGACCGGGGCTGTCCCAGAGGCTGGGGGCCACACGGCTAGGTTAGGGGATTCCCCGCGTGCGCAGCGCGTCAGGGCCCAGGTTAGCCGCCCACCGGGGGAGGGGGGAGGACCGTGGGTTGGTGCCGCTGCCCTCCCCCCACCACCACGAGGAACAATCTCCACGGCCCCCAACCCCCTGCCCTTCTTTGGAGGCGCCTTCTCGGATCACCTTTCCCTCAGCGGCAGCCCAAAGCCAGGGGCTCATCCCTGGGGCTCGTCCTAAGGAGGACGAGCTGGCCCTCCCAGTGACACCTCTTCCCAGCAGCAGGAAGGAGGAGGTTTGTCGCTGAGCACATAGGGAAGGAAACCAAGATGGGTGCCAACGAGGGCCACAGGGGCTAAGTCTCGGCGGCCATTCCGCCAGATGGGAGACCGCTAGGAGGAGACTGTGAGCCCCGGGAAGGGCTGGTGGGGGTGGGGGTGGGGGGTGGGTGGGGGGGGGCAGTGTCCAGGACTTGCTCGGGCCTCCCAGTCATGTCCACAGCTTGGGAGGAGAGGAGCGGGAGGGAGAGTTGCGTGAGGCTGCCTGCCCCCACCCTATTCCCCCCAGGAACTGTTCCCGTCTCTCAGCTACACCCTGGTCCTGACTGCCCTCGAAGCATGATTGCATGATTTCCACGGCCCGAGGCCCGGCGGGAAATAAAAGCTCAGATCCCCTGGCTCAAAGGTCATGGAGAAGTGCAAGAAACTGCATGCGGGGCAGAGCATTGCAAGAGGCCCCGGCCCTTTTGAGTGCAGGGTGCTCCCTGTGCCACCCCTCCTTCCCCCTGCCCTGAAGACAAGCTGCCTGAGTGCTAGTGTTTCCGCCTCCCTGGTACTGGGGCCCCCGCTCAGCCACACTAGCACAGTGTGATTCCCACAGAGGTGGGGTCCCCATCCCTTTAGGTTCCTGTCACTTGGTTTGGGGTGTGGGAGGGACGTAAAGATACCTGGCACCCCAGCCCTGGTGCCCAGACCTTGACCAAGCAGACACCTCACCCCAGGAGCCGGCCGGGACTCTTGCGCACACAGCAGGTGCGTGCTTTGTTGCAGAGGAAGGGGGGACACCTGCCAGAAGCCACAGGCTTGAGTTTGAGCACTTTATGCAGAGGACACCTGAGCTGTGGGAGCTCATCAGGAAGGGAGGACGAACAGCCTTCAGGACAGGGTGCCTGGAAGGGCAGCACCCCTCTCCCCTGCCCTCACCCTGTGCTACCCCCCCCAGCGGCCTCCCCAGGGACCCACTCCCCCAAATGTTTGCGGGGGATATTTCTGAGGGCAGGGTGGGCAGGAAGGGAGCTCCCGGAGAGGTGGCCTGCAGAGCAGAAGGAGGGAGGGCCCTGGGGAATGCAGACAGACTGTGGGTCCCCGGAGAAGGGAAGGGGGGAGTCAGGCTAGGCACCCAGGAAGGGTGGCAGAGGCAGCCTACCTCCTGCCCCCAACCCAGGCTTTGCCCGGGCGTTGACGCCCCCCAGCACCGAGGCCTGGCGAGCACGGCAGTGGCTTCTGTGCCATGCTCCGCTCCCGAGCCCTTGGATGAGATGTGCAGGCTCCCTGGCAGCTGCGTGTTCTGACTCCTACACTTGCTCGTGGCGGAGCCTGATGGAGTCACAAAGGTGTTCTGAATACTCCCACACCATGTCTTGTGTGGGCGTGGAGTTCATTTGTCTCACAGCCCCGAGAGGAGGGACATCAGGCCCATTCCGTGGACAAGGAGGGCACTGAGGCTCTGGGACGAGGACACTCACCCCGTCACCCAGCAGAAATTGGTGGGGCTGGTCTGGAGCCAGGACCCTCTGAGGCTCGGTGTGGCTGCTCTGCCCACCGCAGCCCACCGCCACCGTGCTTGAGGGCTCACGGTGTTGTGGGGCGATGGGCCCACCCTCACCGCTCTGCTGACCCCACACCCTCACCCACCCAGGCCGCCCACACCTTCCAGGCCTCCCTCTCTGGTTGATCTGGAACACCACCCCTCAGGGGCTCCCTGCTACTGGGGTTCTCCTCAGGCCTTTCGGCCCCCTACAACCTCATGGCCTGCTGCCTTGTCATGTTTGGCTACTTTCTGGGCAAGCATCCTGCTCCTCCTGCTCCTCCTGCTCCTCCTGCTCCTCCTGCTCCTCCTGCTCCTCCTGCTCCTCCTGCTCCTCCTGCTCCTCCTGCTCCTCCTGCTCCTGCTGTTCCTGCTCCTGCTCCTCCTCCTCCTCCTGCGCATCCTCCTCCTCGTCTTTGTCATCATGGAGTTTGGGCCCAGGGCCCGTGCACTTTGCCACACTCTCTCGCTCCAGCCTCGCTGGTACTCTGCGGGGTTGCTGCTCCCCAGTGCACACTTGGGAAACACTCGAGAAGGGAGGTGACCTGCCTGAAGGTTCTCACGTGGCTCCCAAGCCCCCTGACAAGGGACCTCGGCAGGGCCTTTGCTCTCTCCACCCCCAGAGTCCAACTCTCGCGGGCTCAGGGTGGGAATAGATGGCAGACGTACTCCGAGGGACCCCAGTTCTGAGTCCCGTGGGCCTGCTTTCTTAGCCCCGTGGCTGCTCTGGGCCCAGTGAGCAGGTGGTGTGGGTGTTGGTGAAAGTGGGCCATCGATGGTAAGGCAGTGTGCCAACAGGAGGTGGTGCTTGTACCCCCCCCCCTGAATTCCACACAGATCTGAGAAGGACGGGCCTCAGGGGAGCACCTGAGATTGGCGCTTCTCGCTGCCCTCTGAGCCCCGTGACCCTGGACGAGTCACTTCTCTCAGAGACGCCCTCTCCTTGTCTGCACTTGGGGTCACAGGGCCTGCCTCATGCCAGCAGCAGAGATGTATGTGGGTGGTATCAGAAACCTAGCAGCATGGGACCCCCAGCCCAATTCCATCACTCTGGTCAGTGAGGAGACTGAGGCGCTGGCGGAGGAAATACTTGAACAGTCACCTCTCAGCCTCCTGGCCTCCTCTTCTGGATGGCTTCATTTTACAAGTGCCCTTGGGAGATGGCACTGGGGAGGAAACCCAGGCCCAGGACCGCAGGATGGTGCACTCTGGGCTGACTTTGGGCCCTCAGGATTTGGCACTTCACACCTCCCTCCCCACCCCACCCCCACGCCTGGGATCCTGGAAAGGCCCACTCTTCCGCCTCCACAGCAGAATGGACTCGCACACCTGAAGGTGACACGACAGCCCCTCGCCAGGCCATCCGCCCTAGTTTGGGCTTCCACCTACACAGGCAATTTTAGTGTGGAGTCGGCGACACGTCCGCCGGTTACAAGTTTCGGGAAGTGAAAGGGGCACCCACACCTGTGACCACCTGAAGGAAGGGCATTTAAAGAACTGTGGGTGCTAAAAGTGGTGAGGATATGGAGGCGAGGAGCTCTCTCATGTGCCGCGGGAGTCTTCGCTGGGAGGAGGCCTCAGGCTAGTAGGTCATGCCGACTCTTTCTTGAGGTCTTGAAGGAGGGAACCCCAGAGAGCAGGTCGAGGCGAAAGGCAGCGTCTGGAAGCAGAGAGGGAAGAAGGGGGAATGGTGTGGCTCCGCCCGGGAGAGCCAATTGCTGTCAAGAGTCTGAGAGAAATGAAAGTATATTATCGGCAGTTCCACCCCCGTTGTTGCAAATGATGGGATTTTACCTGTGTTTATAGCTGCATGGTACTCCGTTGCAGATATGGGACACATCTTCTGGAGCCGCTCGTCTGCCCTTGAGCACTTGGGTTGTTCCCATCATTTGGCTATTGTCAGCAGTGCAGCGACGGACATAGGGGGACCTGTATCCCTTAGAGCTGCTGTTTTCGCATTGCTCGACAGCTACCTAGAAGTTGGGGCTGCTGGGTCAGAAACGTCCATCCTGTTTTGCATAGGGCCTGGGCCAGGCCACATCCCCACCAGCGGTTGTCAGGGCTGCCTTTTGCTCCAAGCCCTCACCAACAATGGTTGTTTCTGGTCTCTGACATGAGCCATCTGTGTGTGTCAGGTGGGATGCCAGTGTGGCTCTGACTTGCATTTCCCTGAGGATAAGTGACGATGGTGCGTCTTTCATGTGAGTGTGGGTCATCTGTGTATCTTCCCTAGAGAAGCAGCCATATAACTTTTCTGCCCATTTTCCCCTTGTGTTTCTTCGCACTTAGGTTCTTTGTGCTGAGTTGGATAGGTTCTTTGTACATCTTGGGTACCTGCCCCTGTTAGATGCTCAGTGCGCAAATATTTTCTGCCTTTCGGTAGGTTGTCCTTTAGTTTCAGGGACAGCCTCTTTCGCTGTGCAGAAGCTTCTTCGACGTAGTCTGATTTGCTTCCTTTGGCCTTTTTTTACTGTGCTTCCCGCGTCGCTGGAGTCAAGTCCCCGAAGACATCCCCAAATCCAACGTCAGGCAGAGCATCGCCCGTGTTGTCCTCTACGTGTTTTGTGGTTTCGGGTCTTCACCCAAGCCTTCGACCCACTGTGCGCTCATCGTTGGGAACAGCGTGAGAGTGGTCCGTGTTCTCTCTTGTTGCCCAAGTTATTTGCGTTTGTTGTCTCCGTCGTATAGCATTGGCTCCTTTGTCTTATGCTAAAGTCCGTGTCAGTGTGGGTTCATTTCTGGACTCTCCTTTGTGCTCTAGCGCTCTCTCTGTGTCTTTTTTCTATTCCGATACCACATGATTTCGATTACTACAGTTTTGCAGACTGTCCGCAGTCTGGGAGTGTTCTTCTTCTGCTCTTCCTCTCTCTGGTCAGGACCGCTTTGGGTACTGGGGGGGTCTTTTGTGGTTCCATACACATTTAAGCAATGTGTTTTTCCATGTGGTTGAAGAGAGTCGGTGAACTTTATAAGGATTGCATTTGAGCTGTACATCGGTGCGGGTAAGATGGCGGTTGTGGCCGTGTTCAGTGATATCTTTCCATTCCTTGTCTCCTCTTCTTTTTCTGTTAACAGTGTCTAATAGTTTTTCTTGTACATGTCCTTCACAAGCTACTGTGCTAATCAGTCCCTAGGTAGCTCATTCTGTTTGATGCAGTCATCAACGGGACAGTATGAGTCATTCTTTTTCCAGGTTGTAGCTTGCATGCAGGAATACAACAGACTCTTGCGCATTGATGTTGCAGCCTGCCACTTGAATGAACTGATTTGTGGTTTCCAAAAGTCACTTAGAAGGCCGTTAGTGGATTTTCTATGTATGTTATCGTGTCACCTACAAACGGTGATATTACTCCTTCTTGTCCAACGAGGATTCTTTTTATGTCTTCCTCTTGCCTATCTGTCCACGTAGGACTTCCAATAAATACTATGCTGAATAGTCGTGGTGAAAGTGGACATCCTCATCTTGTACCTGATCGCGGGGGAAAAGCTTGCAGGTTTTCACCATTCACTGCGGTGCTACCTGTGGTTCTGCTAGGTGTGGCCTGTGCTATGTGCAGGTTTTCTTCAAATCCCCAGTTTTCAAAGGGTCTATCATAAATGAATGTTGAATCTTGTCAAAGGTTTCCTCCGCATCAACTGATGTGATTGCATGGTTTTTAACCTTAATTTTCTTGACTCAGCAAATGACAGGGCGGTGAAGGATTGGTAGGCATTGAAGCTTGCATCCCTGGACTAAATCCCTCTTGGTCATGAGGGATTTATATACATAAAGGGTCATGATCCTTTATGTATATATTGTTGATTTTGCTTTGCCTCTATGTCCCCCAGGTATATTAGTTTGTGGTTCCTTTTTCTCTGTAATATTCTTGTCTGCTTTTGGTGCCAGGTTAAAATCGACCACACAAACTGTTTGGAGCATTCTCTGGTTCAGTCATTCGTTTGTTTGTTTGTAAAGAGGTGCTACTTGGGGTTTCAAAGTTTGGTAGAGCTCTGTAATAACTCCATCTGGTTCTGGCCTTTTGTTTGGGGGAGACTTTTGATTACCGTTTCAGTCTCTTGCTTCTAGTCCAGTGTGTTGAGGTTTTCTGTTCCTTCTTTCATTCACTCTCAGCAGGTGTTATGCTTCGGTGCATTTCTTCTAGCTCATCCACTTCTTGGGCACAGACACTTTTATAGTACTCCCTTAATGTGTTCCTGAAATGTCTTTTGTATCTCTTCCTCTTCTGTTTCTGACATTGAATAGGCATCTCCCTCTTAGCGAATCCAGCCGGTGGTTGATCTACTTCCTCTGCTTTTGTCCGATAGCCAGCTTTTCAGACTGTCCTTCTGTGTCATATTTAATTTATGTTTTGCGCTAGTGTTTATGGTTTTCTTTTTTTTTAATTTTTTATTTATATATAAATTTCACAACATTGTAGTCCCCAGGGTTTCCCCCCCTCCCCTCTACCTCCCCCCCCCCCTTTCCCTCCTGCTCAAAGTTGTGCTCTTCAGTTTGGTGCTTAGCTTGTTTTGACTTTTCCCCAAGTCTTTTGTTTATTTTTTCACTGTATCCCATATGTTAGTGAATCATTTGGTTTCTGTCTTTTTCTTCTTGACTTGTTTCTGCTAATATGATTCCCTCTAAGTACATCCATGTTGTTATAAAATCGTCAAATTTGTCATTTGCGATTGATGAGTAATATTCCATTGTGTATATGTACCACATTTTTTTCATCCAGTCATCTGTTTTGGGGCATTTAGGTTGCTTCCATGACCTTGCAATTATAAGTTGTGCTGCAGTAAACATCCGAGCACAGGTGTCCCTTTGTACCCACATTGAGGTCTCTTTTGGGTAGATTCTCAAGAGAGCAATTGCTGGGTCAAATGGTAATTCCATTTTCATTAACTTGAGGGTCCTCCATACAGCTTTCCATAGTGGTTGGACTAGTTTACATTCCCACCAGCAGTGTAGTAGTGTTCCGTTCTCTCCACATCCTCGCCAGCAATTCTTGTTGTCCGTTCTGTGTTTATGGTTTTCTTCTTTAGTCTGCTGGGGTTCGCTTCTCCATTCTTCTCTCTCTAGTTCCTTAGTGGTGAGTGGTAAGATGATTTATTTGAACACTTTCTTGTTTCCTGATATGGCTAGTATTGCTTTGCTGCATTCTAAAGTTTAGTTTCTGGTCACCTGTGTTTCACTTTCGCCTTTCTCCGGGAACATTTTCGTTTCTCTGATTTCCTCCCTCACCCTATACTCACTCAGTAGTATGCTGTTCAATCTTGAGCTCCTCGAGAACTTCCACCTGCCTTCTTTTAGAGGTTGACGTCTAGCTGAATAGCACTTTGATCAGAAAAGATATTTAAAATATTTTCAATCTTCATGAATGCATTGATATTTGTTTTGTGACCCAACATGTGGTCAATCCTTGAGAACGCTCGAGGGGTACTTGAGAATGAAATGTACTCAGCCTCGGTGCGGGGGTGGGGGGGGTGGGGGGTGTTGCGCATAGATATCCTATGAATATCTATTAAGCCCGTGGAATCTAATTGCACAAGTTAGTCTATTGTTTCCTTGTTGATTTTCTGTCTGGTTCATCTGTGCTTTGATGAAGGTGTGGAGCTGAAGTCTCTCAATACTGCTGTGTTGATGTAGATATCCATTTGCTGGTTTCTTGGAAGTTGCCTTACGTATTTTGCAGCTCCTGCTTTTAGTGCGTATATATTGATGAATATTTTGTCTTCCTGATGTATTGTTCCTTTAATCGTTATATAATGCCCATCCCTATGAGTACTTACCTTTCTTAGCTGGAAGTCAGTTTTACTTACGATAAGCCTGATGGTCCATACCTTTGTCATTCTCATTGCTTACAGGGGGTAGGGTTGCTTTCCAACTTTGAGCCCATGGTTATCTTTGGAGCACACATGGGTCTCCTGGAAAGACCAGAAAGTTGACTTTGTTTTCTGATCCAACCGACCACTCTGTGCCTCTTGATTGCTGAGCTCAGTCCATTCACATTTAGAGTCATTATTGATATAAGGGACTTTGCTCCAAGCATTTGTCTTTCATGCTCTGTTTCTTTCTCTGTCCTTGTACAAATATTTGTGCATTTTTTCCCCTTCAGTTTGGCTAGGAGGGCTCTTTTCAACACATCTTATAGGAAGCCCTGGTGTTTACAAACTCCCTCACCTTCTGTTTGTCTGCAAAGCCTGACAAACCTCCTCCTCATATCTGAATGTAGTGTCTTGCAAGATATGGTTTTTCAGTAAGTTTGTCTTTATCTTGATGTATTTTGTTTATTTATTTTTTCTTGTCTATATTTTTTAATTGATGGCGCGCACACACACACACACACACACACACACACACACATATATATATAAAACCTGAGATTCTCCCACTACCTTTTCACCCATGAACCATCATCTTAATCTCTTGCGCCCATCCCTCCCCCAATCTGATCCCCTTTTCCCCTCCTTTGCTCTATGCATCAGTTCTGCTGACAGTCTGTTAGTTTTAAGTTTCACTTGTCCTTTGTTTGTTTTTCCTATATCCCGTATATAGGTGAGATCAACCAGTATTTCTCTTTTTCTTTCTGGCTTATTTCTGCTAGCTTGTTTCCTTCTAGCTCCACCCATATTATCACAAATGCATCAAGTCTGTCTTTTTGATCACTGAATAACAATCCATAGTGTACATATACAATAACTTTCTGATCCATTTATCTGCTTCGGGGCATTTGGTTTGTTTCCATATTCTGGCTACTGTAAATAGTGCTGCGATAAACATCCACATACAGGTGTCCTTTCAATAGATGGTGCTCAGAAGACTGACTGCTACATGCAAAAGAATGAATCTAGACGACTCCTTCACACCGTGCCCCCCCCCAAAAAAAAGAACACTCAAAATGGATAACAGACGTGGACATAAGACCTGAGGCCATAAAATACATAGAAGAAGGCATAGGCAAAACACTCCACGACCTACACGGCAGGAACACCTTCCAGGACACATCTATACAAGCAAAGAGAATGAAGGAAAACATAAACAGCTGGGACTGTATATGAAACTAAAAAGCTTTTTCGCAGCAGAAGAGACAATAACCAAAACACAAAGAAACACCCAACTGGATAGGAAAGAAGCATTCGCATCCCGTACAACCAAAATGGGTCTGATACCAAAGATCCACAAAGGACGCACAGGACTCAAGAAAAAGAAAGCAAAAAGCCCAGACAAAAAATGGGCAGAACTTTAAAGACACCTGTTCGAAGAGGAAATACAAATGGTTAACAGGCTCATGAAAAAATGCTCAATGTCACTTACAGTCAGGGAAGTGCAAATCAAAACCGCAATGAGATACCACCGATAAGAATGGCTCCTATCAGAAAGACGGGCAACAGCAAGTGCTGGTGAGGATGTGGAGGAAAAGGAACAGTGTTGGATGGGTGCAGGCTGATCCCGCCACGGTGGACGGATCCTAAACTACTGAAAACGTAACTACCCTTCAATCCAGCAATCCCACTACTGGGAATCTACCTAAATGATACAAAAACACTAATGCCGCTGCATATTTTGAAGACATCGCTTTATCTGTTCCTTGCTTGGAGAGTTTCTTCTGCGAAGTCTATGTAAGCTTGGTGCCAGTTTCTTTATAACGTACCTGTTGGGACAGGGCCATACCTCCCAGCCCATAACGCATCTAGCTGGACTGGAGGCAAGGTCTGAGTTCCCCTCCTAAAAGCCTGCACTTGGCAGAGGCTCCCACAACACTCCTGCTGCGACCCTGGCTGCTGGCAAGGGACCAGGGTAGGCACCCCGGTAGGGTCCCGGGTCAGGGAGGGCTGCCTTTAGCTCCTATATGTAGGGAGGCTGAGCAGCACCTCTGCCGGTGGCCAGGCTACCGGTGGGGGTGAGACGGTGGGGGGAGTCCCTCCTCTTCTCGCCCCCACATCTAATAGATCTCGCCGGAAATGAGAAAAACCAGCAATCGACTGACTGACACACAGGAGACAAGAACAAGCAAAGGCCCGGGGCATGATCATCACCTGGGTGAAGTCCAAACTGAGCAAGAGCAGAGCCACAACGCTTGACCGTGAGACTAGTAACATAAGTGACCTTGCAAAGACCTTCACCAAGATGCCACCAAGGGGAGCAAAGCGCCCTCCTCCCCCATTCGGGAAAGAAAGCCACAGAAAAGGGGCTGCAGTCTCCTGACAGAACTGTAGGCCACGGGAGCGGAGAGGAGCTGGACAAACCTCCCACTGGAGTCTGTCCCCACCGCGGAACCCCTCTAACATCAAGGGTTGAGAGTTGGGATCCCAACGCCAGAAGCCAGAACTAGAAGGCTTAAAAGCAGCACCACGGGACAGACACCAGAACCGAGGAGGCAGCCAGCATGAACCAGGAGTCACGAATCCGAGCAACCAGGTCTGGAAAATCCAGACACAGGTCTGGAGAAAGGAGACTGGCAAGGCAACTTCACAGCAGAAAATGCCACAATAAAGGAACCTGGAGAGCAACACCACACACCTGCACTACAAGAGGTCCCAAATGAACCCGGACAGGCTACCTGCCTCAGAGTTATTCTTAGAAACCTAAACAGCATGGACCAACAGGTCACAGGAGCTCAGGTCCTCACCGAGGAAAAGAACATTTACCAGATAATGGAAGAAACCAACGGGCTAAACAACGACCAACTGACCAACAACTTTTACCAAGCAACAAATTGCAGAGAGGGGAGTCAGAGTGACCGGAGGGGGGGGGGGTTGGTGGGGGAGAGGGAAGAGGGAGGGCCATGCATCAGAGGATCAACAATTACACAAATGTGACCAAGGTTGTAAGAAATAAACAAACAAACAACTAACTTAAAAAAAAAAAAACTTACCTGTTCGGCTTTTTATTCTTTCATTGCCACATTTAATGGTTTTTTCTTTGCCTTGAACACTCTTAGATGTTTCACAACTTTGCAAAGATCTCATAGTATGTAGATACCCAGCTGTTCTTCGAGTTTCATGGAGTTGTATATTTTGTTCCTTCCCCAAATCTGTGGAACTTTCCTCTACTAACACTTTGAATAAGCTCTCTGTTCCCCACCCTCACTCACCTGTTCCCTTCCTCAGTACCCACTATCCTTATGTTAACTTTCCTAAGGTAGTTAGTTGGACACTCGGCAAAGCGGTTATTTTTTTCCATTATTTTTTCTTTATATTTCTCTTTCTTCCTCCACTTGGCTCCTTTGTACATTGCTATCTTCAAGGTCAATGATTTGATTCTGCATTTGGTCTATTCTGCTCTTGATTTGATTTCCTCTTTGGTGCTTTTTACGTTGCACAGCTTTTTTTTTTTTTTTTTAAGGTTTGACTTCCCTTTTATGTTAATTAATATTCTCAGTGCATTCATTTCTTCCCCTCGACCCTGAATGCTATTCTGGCTCTTTGACTAGGTTTTCTGTGTTCTCTTGTATCATTTTGACTTGCTGTTCGGTTTTTCCCTGCATCTCTTTCATGATCTTTATTTTGGAAAATTTAACTCTTTGATAGAGAGACAAATCTTCCATGCTTCTGTTCCTGGATTCGTAGAGTTGTTCATGCCCTGTGATGTCATATTCCCTTGAGTTTTCAAATTAACACTTTTGTTTGTGTGTGCCTGTGTGTGTGTACAAATGTGCCCATTTTGCCACTTTACCCATCTCAATGGATATATATGCACATATATATATGCATTATGTCTGCAGTATTAGCATATAAAATTGACCTGATTTTACTTTGCACACCAGTGGCTCTTTGAGCCCGTGTTTGCACGTTGAGCTCAGCTGTGTCTCCTGAAAACAGCAGACACTACGGTTTTGCTTCCAGATCCAAGCTGCCACTCTGTGCCTTTTGATTGATGACTGACTACAGCTCATTGGCTTTTAGGGTAATTACTGGCCTATCAGTCATATGGCCGGTTAGTTGTCTCTTTTCTGACTCTTTGTGCCAATTTTCTCTGTTCTGTCACTATTTTCTACTTTATTTGGAAAGCTACCTTGTATGTAATGTTTGGATTCCATTGTTTGCCTTCCTCTGTCTTTCTTCTAGATAGTTTTGTGCTGATGTCACTGTGTGCTTTATAAATTGGCTTCTGTGTTTGTAATTTATCTGAAATTGAAAGCAAGTTAGTCGAGCGCCTGGTACCAGTTCCCATTTTTTATACTCATGCCCCATTTCCATATTTTCTGATGTGTATGTGAGATTTTATTCCATTTTCATACCCCCCCCCTTTAATATTTCTCATACACCTGGTTTATACGACATGGATTCCTACAAACGTTGTGTGTCCGTGAAGCTCTTTGTCACTCCTTCAGTTCTCAGCGTTAGCCTCACTGGGTGTGGGAGTGTTCGTTGGAGGTCTTTTCTTCTTGGCACATGGAGTATCTCATGCCGTTCCCTACTGGCCTGCAGGGTTTCCGTTGCGGTGTCCACTGACATTCTGTGGGGCTGCATTTCTATGTAGTTCTTTGGTTTTCTGAAAGTGCTTTCAGATTCTCTATCATTAGTATTTCCCACTTAAATTGTAATGTGTCTTGGTGCACATCTGCTTGGGTTGATGGTGTTTGGACTCCTTGAGCTTCATGAATCTGCATATCCATTCCCTTGTCCATCTTGGGAAAGAGCTCAGCTATTGAGTCTTCAAGCTGGATTTCTGTCCCTTCCTCTTGCTCCGCTGCTCAGGAAGACATGTGAAGCAAACGCTGTTCTTCTTGATACTGGACCATACCTCTCTTAGGTTGTCTTTGTTATTTTTAGCATCCCCTTTACTTTCTGCTGATGTTTTCAGATGCATTCACTGTGCTATGTTTCATAGCCTACTATGTTTCATACTTATTTTTCCGTCCCTTGGCCTCGTTGAGTCTCTCTGCTTTATTTATTAGTTTACCCGTTGCATTGCCTTATCCCTGTGATTTCTGTTTTGGAAACTGTCAGCTGTTTTTCCATCCTTCTTCTATTTCTGACTTTCCCATCCATCACTCTTAACTTCACTAAATCTCTGTCTTCTTCTGGTGGCTTGGTATTAGCCATCCCCCAAGGATTTAGCTCGATCCATCAATTGGGGTGAATGCCTGTGCCTCCTAATTCTGTTTGATGCTCTGTGGCTATGTCTAAGAATGAAGCTAGACTGCCTTCACTTCCAGTCCTGCTGTGGTAGTCCTGTGTTTTGCAGGTTGCAGGGTACTGGCTTAGAGTCTTAGATGCTAAGATTGCTGTCATTGTAATGGTTGACACCTCATCACTGATCTTGATGACTGTAGCTCAAGAGCCATCACAGGGTATTTGTTCAAGATTCCCGCTAAATGGCAAGGGTTGCAGGTGTTGGATGTCACTGCAGTAGATTGCCAAGGGCATAAGTGCCCCGAGGTGCTCTAGCCAGTCCATTATCACCTGGTCCAGGCAGATACCACCAGCAGTGCTCTCCCAGAAGCCCCAAACTGCAGGTGACCTTGCAGTTGCAGTCTAGTTCTGATCTCAGCAGGTTTCCCTGGCAGTGCCTATCCCCTGGGGCTCAGGCACTGGACTGGGTGACCAGGGAGCTGTGGGTTGGGGCTCAGCCAGGCAGGCACCAAGGGAATTTGCCGTTTTTGTAATAGGTTGGCCAGATGCCTGCCGAGCCTAAGTGGGTGAGGGCCTGAACAGCTCGGGACCCAAAGCAGCCTCCCTCCAGCATCCCCAGCTCAACGCACCCCTGGCAATCTCTGATCCCCTGGGGAGGTGTGCCAAGCAGGAAGCTCTGTCTCTCGACAATGATGCCATAGCTGAGGTGACACGTTAAAGAATCCAGCATTGACAAATCAACTCTGGAAAGAACAATGACGCCGAAGGAATCGCATTATAAAGCTCCAGTACACAAAAGTCAGTGTGACAACAGTGCAGGCATGAACACAGAGATGAATAAATCAAGGAGATGGCCCAGATCTAGAGTCACCAAAAAAAAAAAAAAAATGACCAGTTCTTTCTGGACAAGGGTACAGAGGCAATCCAATGGAAAAAGTCTTACCTTTTCAACAAAAATATGGAAAGTGCTCTATGTCCATATAAAAGGGAAAGGACCTCATACCTTAACCCAATAAAGTGAACGCTAGACGTAAATCAGGAGGAGAATAATGAAGTGACGGAATATCTTAGGCTTGGGGTTTGGTGAGGATCCTTAAGCATGACACCCAAACACCCCTTTTCCTCTAGGAGAAATGTTGTTGAGGGTTTGAATTAAAAAAATGCCAGGCAGGGAGAATACGTTTGCTAATGTCATAACCAGAAGAGTTTTGTATCCACAGCAAGAAGCACACTACTGCCAAAATTCAACAGTAAGTAAACAATGAGCAATGTATTTTAATACATACTTCAACTGATACTTCAATATGTTGGTCCCAACTGAGCGCAGGAACAGTTAGTCCAACCTCACTGGTTATCAACCAAATGCATATTCAAACTAAGGCAAGATACCTGCATCACTGTACTGGAGTTGCTGAAACTAAAAACAAGAGCAAACAAACAAAGCTCACCTGGCAATATCAAATGATACTGAGGACAGGGAGGAACTGAATCTAACACGTTGCTGAAGGGGATAGAAAAGACGCTCTGGAAAAGAGATTTGCTGCTTCTTACAAAGTTAGACAGGCCCTTGGCCATGTGTCCCAGTGATCTCAGCCCATAATTCTCCCCACGGGACTTCCTACTTGAGTTCGCACCAAAACCCAGCACCTGAATGTTAATAGCAGATCTGTTCACAGCACCCAAACCGTGAAACAACCCCTGTGTCCTTCAACAGACGTGTATTGCCGTTGAGCTGAATACTACTCAGCATCAACATCTTGGATGAAACTCAAAAACATCACACTGGATAATGGGAGCCAGTCTCAGAAAGTTACACATCATTTTTCATTTAGCTTATATACCCAGGCATGTGCATTGTTGTATACAGAGCTTACGATGCAGCTTTATGCATGTGAAGGTATGCTAACTTTATTCTGCTTATGTGTGCCAGCATTGCTCTAAATATTCATGTTATTGTGTCTGCACACTTTTCACACCCGTTTTCCTGTTTTTTTTTTTTTTTAAATCACAGCTCTTTAAGAGCCCTGATTGCTCCATTTTATATATTTACCCATTAAATTTTGTAGTAACATCAGTTTACAACAGTGTATATGTTTTGGGGCGATAGAGTCATACCTCTTCAGGGAACAATTGCATGTTACCTCACCATGCCCACATATGCCAGTCACCAAAGAATGAATCGCCCTGCACCACAGTCCGCTGAAGTCCTCTACCTTTTGCTCCTGACCCCACCCCTTCTGATGAACTCAGTTACACTGTTAGAATCCAAGAGCTTCTTCAGAAGGTCACGTTTGAAATGGTTCCATTTGTAGGGCCTCCCTAAAAGGAGAAAGCTATTGGGACTGAGAGCAGTGCCATGATAACAAAGGGAAAGCACCCGGACTATGTGGAGATATCCCAAGTATGATCGTTGCAAGTCCCACCCATGTGTTAAAATACCTGGAAACACATGTCCAAAAAAGTCTATGTCACTGTATATTTATTTTAAAAGAAAGAATGGTGACATACTTTTCAACCAAACAAAACACTATTGCAATTGCGCACCAGTAGCCGGCACTACTGAACACAGTGGTTTTTTTTTTTTTTCCAGAATGAATTAAAATCATAGCAAACATCCACCCAGATCACCACAGAATAATTGAGAGATGTGGGGATGGCAGATACATGAACAGCAAAATAAAGATTTCTTAGATTACTTTGTCTGAAAGAGAACTGAATGCTCTCAAAACAAATAACAATGCATTGTGGGGAATACAGCGTGTATAAATAAAATATCTGAAGGCAAAACAAACGGCCAAGATGGAGAAATAAAGGCATACTGCGTAAGGTTGTCGCACGGTATGTAAAACGGAATATTATCGTTTGAAGATGAAATGCCTGTGTTTAAATGCGATCTTATAGCTTTCACAGCAGCTGCCTTGATAACAAAGAAGAGAAACAGGTGATGGAATAATATGTAGACTGAAAATGGAGTATTGAAATATATTTCAGCGCTGCATGATTGGAAAAAGAATTGGGTGAAAGACTGAAAAACAAATAAAGGAAGCGAGTATTTATATACCTTCACAATATATAAATATTAGAAGTTCCCCAATTAAAACGCAGAGGAGGAGTATATTTCAGGGAGGGTATATGCAAGACAGGACAAGATGCTGTTGGATGGAAATGGTTTTATTATGAGCAAGGATTGGCTAAATGTGAAAGGAGCAACTAAGATACACCAATAAGCTCATTTAATAGGATAAAAGATTCGGTATAGCAATAACTGATGAAGTACTTTTCCACACACACGTAGATGATTACTAATGACATAGAGGGGTGGTTCTAAGAAAGAACACAGGCCCAGAATGAAAAGACAAGAGGGAAAACGCGGCAAGGGTTGGGAAGACAGAAGGAAGGGCAGCGGAAAGAGAATTGGGGTAGGAGAGAGGGAGGAGGGAGAGCAGAAAGAGAAGAGGCTTGCTGTGTGTGTGGTGGGAAGAGAGAGAGAAGAAGTGGGTAAGACCGGAAGGGGGAAAGGAGGGGACCAGGACAAGAGAGCCCTTTCCAAGGGTCAAAGAGGAACAGAGGGCAGGCATCAGGATGAAGGCAGCAGTGGGGGGAGCATAAGCAGAGGGGATCTGTCGCACTATCCCAGCCTCTGGAAAGTAGGAATCTCCCTTCACAGGTGCTCCTGGAAGGCACCAGCCTAGAGAAGGGAGCCGGATGAGATAAGAGTGAGGGGTGCGTGCGCCACGGCTCACGCTGCTGCACGTGCCACGTAGGGCCCTCACCCCAACGTGGGGATCTTCCATATCTCAGTGTTCTGGTGGGGTAGTCCAAGCTCTGCACCTGACTGCCACCTGCCAGCTGCCGGTTCCAAGTGTCAGTTCAAGTGGACCACCGCCCTTCCCCAGCTACCCAACAGCTCAAGCCCTCAGGCGTTCATGTCACAGCACAGCCTAGGTCACATGAGTCCTATGGGCCCAGAGGCATGACGCGGAGAGGAAGTGCGTTTGCGTGCGTGCACGTGCGCACCTGTATGTCTGGCGTGCGATCCTAACAAGCGACCAGCGTATCTGTAGAAACTGAATTCTTTCCTTGTGAGCACTTTGCTCAAGCCTCTTCTCTCCAGGGTCTTTTATCTCAGGACCATCTCTGCTCGCCTCCTGCAGCGCCATGAGTCACTCAGCTTCAGTTCCCATGGTAACCGAGGTATCTGTTTCCTGTCAAGTCGGGGGACTCAGGATGAGACAAAGAGAATAGCAGAAATGCGTGCGCTCTGTCCTCCTCTGAGGTGCGGAAGTCCCTCATCTGGGATGAAACAGCACATTGCAGTTAGTTCTACCCTGGCCTCGGCCCCACCACCTGGTGAAGATAGAAAGTGGAGAGCAGCCCACTGGGAACCCAGAGTTTTGACCTCTCCGCAAGGCAGCTACAAGGTTGGGGCACCTTGGCTTCCTGGTGCCCTTGCCACCTGCTCACCCACAGTTGGTTTTTACCTCTCAAGCTGCCCCTGGAATCTGATTCCTGCCACAAAGCTCATCCCTGCTACTCCCACCCGAAGCCTGTGTCACAGGTACCGGGTCTTCCAGTAAGCCCAGTAGTCGTTTGGCACAAACCTCCTCCGCGCCAGTCAGATTCCAGAGGCGCTGTTCCCAGAAACATGGCAGGATCTCAAGAGGGGGCCACTTAGGACCGACATCCTGCCCTTCTCTGTGGTCTGGCCTCCACACCAACGGGTAGAGCCCCCATTTCCTGGTCCACCCCTGGTCCACCACCAGGGCCGTGGAGATATTCAGGACATGGAGGTCTCCGCCTGTCTCCTCATTTTGCAAGACCGCACAACCAAGCAGGCACCTATTCCCTAGCCTAGGGTCCAAAGTAGACAACTCTCCTTCGCGTTTGCGCGGCATTTTGAAAGCTGGGCGTGCACCGCACTAGGCCAATGTGAGACTTCCCAGGACCCCATTTTGTGAGGGACAGACAGTACAAAAGCTGGGGGGGGGCATGTCCCCACACCCCCTTCCTTCCCTGCCAGTAACAGCTAATGCTTCTGCAAGTCCACTGGTCCTGCCTCACTCTCATCTCCTGGGTCAATTCCAGTCAGCCATCTTTTCCTTGCATGCTGGAACCCCTCGGTCCACAATCTCTAAGGAATCTGTCCATGCCAACAGAGCAATTCACACTGGCAGAGCCAAGGGCTTCCCATCCTCTTCACCCCCGTGTCCTCTAGAGGCGTCCAGTCCGGTTTGGGGAAGGGAAATTGCCTCCCACCCACTGCCCAGCAGCCACCTGGGCGCTCCTCTGCCTCGTGCTCCCTCTGAGGGAATCCCCTGCCTGTTGGATGCTGGTCTCTGCCTGGATGTCCAGGATGATGTTCCCTTGAAGTAGGACAGGAGAGGAGCAGTTTACGGAAGCAAGACAATGCTTCCCCCAGCGCGCTGCTCAGTAATTCCTCCAAACCCCAGGCTCGACTCTTGTGGAGAAGCAGCTCATAATGGCAGGTGGAGGGGAACTAGAAGGAACTACTAGGGAGTGGTGGCTTCAATAGGAAGAGTCTAGAATCCAAAGTCAAATCTCCCAGTTCCTACTTCCCCCACACCCACCCAAACGTCAAGCTCTTCTGAGGAGATTCCTTTCAGGCTTTACCCTGCTGCTAGCTCTTCTTGTCTGCGTTGAGGACAGCCCTTTTCTCCCCAAAAGGAAAAGGTCCCCTCCGTTAGTCTCTTCACTGTAGGGATTTCTATTTCTCAACCAAGGGCTCTACCCACACCCCAACACCCTTCTTGAACATCTCTCAACTTTTAAATTTTCCGGTCTCGATGGACCTCCATTCCTCAGTCTGGATGCCGTGGATATCAAATGTCTTCCCTACTGGTTGGCTAACCCCTCATTCTCAGTCTGGCCATGCAGGGAGAGGTCGGTATGTCTTTAAGTGAGAATGAGAATCATGGGGCACATGGGTCATCATTTTACCATAACCAGCATATCCATTCCATCCAGTCATCATCTCTCCTTTGAGCGATTTAACCCCTGAGATGACCACTGTTTCTCTTGCATCTTCAAATTCTTCTGCTCTGGTGCTTATTCCCACCAGCGTGCAACCAGGCTCCGCTATCCTCCATTCTGACATTCCTTGCCTTGATGACACTTCCCTGCCAACTACTGCTCCATGCAGCCGTTGCCCTTCGCAGCAAATCTTTCATCCTGAGTCGTCCAAATGGTTCATCTCCACTTCCTCATCTTCCCCACCCCTTATTATCTAAACTGTTTTTTGTTTGTTCTCTATAATTTATACGATGGTAGCGCAACATGGCAGCCCCTTGCCCTTGTCAGCACCCTGGAACTTGCTGACGACTTCCACTTCCTTGAGCCTTCTGGATTTCACGGCCGTTTCTTGAAAACTCTGGTTTTCCCTTTCTGTGTGGATCCTATTTCTAACTCACTTACAGGCTCCTCTTCCTGCAATCTCCTCTAAAGGTGACCTGCTCTCGACTGTGGCTTTGAGCTCTCCTCTTCTACATTTTCTAAATCTTCTAAATTTTCTTTTACTAAGTGTCTTCTCTATAAAATCGCTTGTACTCCACTTATGTAATTAAATACGTGCTGCTCATTCTATGTCAATCATAGCTCGATAAAGTGACCTAAAAACGAAATTTTTTTCCCCTTTGCGACTGGAAGTAACTCCTACATCTGCCAACCTCTGCATGAATCAAGGTGTATGCTTGTTAAAGACAAAAAAAAAAAAAAAAAAAACAATTCTCAGGATCACTCCACTCACAGGAAATCGTATTCAGGGGTATCAGATTCCATATGCTGTCTGTAAAGGGGATGGAGTGCCAGGATTGGCAAGCTAGCAGAATCAACATGAGTCTGTGTGGTGGAACCAATCGTGAACGCCATGCTTGATGAATAACCCCGTTTGAGCATTCTGGTTTGCAACATTGCTTCTCTGGCAGATAGGCTGCTTT
>PVHY01020272.1:0-25860 GCA_004024945.1 Uropsilus gracilis | reverse complement strand
TGCCTGGGGTACCACAGACTCAAGCAATCCCCAGCCTCAGTTTCCCAGGTGGCTGGGATGACCGGCGCACACCACCACGCCCAGCTTTTTTTTGGAACTAGGTCTCGCTATGAGTCCCAGGCGGGACTCGAACCGCAATCCCTAGTCCCGGCCACTTCATAGGCTGAAGCTTACAGGCATGAGCCACCGTGCCCGGCAATTCTCTCCATTTTTTGACTGGCCTCTTTGTCTTATTTTTGTTAAGTTCTATGAGTTCTTTGTGGATCTTTACAACAAGCATTTCTTAAGTGTTCAATGCATGCATACTCCTGTACTTACTAGTATGAGTTCCATCATCAAGAAGTTTACAGTCTTGATGAAAAGACAATACCAAATACTATAAATACAGGTATAAAATGCATATACATACATAGGAAATAGTAATTAACACAGTGTATTTAGTCCATAATATTTCATTTGGCCCTCTTAGCATCCGTGCAAGACTATTTTCCTCACTTAGGAACTGAGAAGCTTAAGTCTCAAAGTTATTGAATAACTTGAGACTGAAATTACAAAGCTAACAGGAGACAGAGTATACTCAAAATGGAACCCAGGGTTTTACTGCTTAAAGTTGTTTCTCTTCCTGTAAAAGGAGCAACAGTTAGTCTAAGCAAGTAGAAAAGCTAAGAGACAAGTAAACTTAAAGGGTAACAGGACTTCTCTGTCATTCATTTTTACAAATGATCTCGGAGGCAGCCTGAGATACTCCAGATGCGGCTGGTGGATTCAGTTCTCAAGACACCTTGTAGCATCAGTTTATAGGGCAGTGACTGGAGCATCTGATTCTACCTACATTCTTTAATCCTGTTAACTAGAGAGCTCTGTTTACAGGATTATTGCATACTTCTGCTTTTAATAACCATGGTAAAGTATGACTCTATTTGGCTCCCTGCATTTTCGTTCAACGAGTTAAAATCCTGTAGGGAGGAAGGTCAAGTAAGTAGCACCCCAAACATCAAATACATGAAACAAACAGCAACCTGCTTACAAAAAACACTTGCTCCTTTTATCTATGTATTTTAATTAAATACATATATAAAATATTTTTATGAGAATTCATTAAATATAAATTAATAAAATAACATCAACAAGTCTTTCTTAAGATCACACTACCTTGTAGCAATGTGTCCATTTCGGATTAACCAGTTAACCAATTCCTTTCCCACAATGCAGTTGGGATGCGTTCTCAGCCAGTAGCGGTGATCCTGAAACTCCATTCCACTACTGTGATGGCAGATTTTTTTCCACAGGTCCTTTAACTGAGCACTGTCCTACAATCATATTATGAACAAGAATTATTCCTGGAAAGGATGTCATACACATCTCAGATTCTTTTCTGTGATTTGCATTCATAAAAGGAAACTGAATTCAGATTTGTCATAAACAATTTCATAGAAATGGCACCTGCATGGAGAATAAAACAGTGAATTCTAAACATAACTCTTACTCTTGAAAACCAACCATCCCAAATAATTCCTTTTTTTAGGTCACTGGGGAGACAGTACCATTCCACTAGTTATCTAAGTGTGAAGTAGCATATGCTTCTTTGGAGGGGCAAGGACAGGGAAACAACAGTCAGTCACACTCACCTAAAGTAACTACCTCAGGCTACATGATTTTCAGCATTCTGGCCTCTATCAACTACCACAGGAATTTTCCTGAAGAAAGACCTTCAGTGAATTACCCTGCTCAAAACAATTTCTGTTACTGCTCATCGCAGCAAGTTTTACTCTCTACTAATGAAGACTGAATTTACTACCTTCCACAAGGTAGAGCCGAACAATTCTCTAATCTTGTCGTAGACTATAAATTAAACTCTCTCCTAACCTCTTCCAATTAAAAATAACTTCAGTTCATGGAAAATTTCATGTTATTCTCACCTATATTCCCTTCTTCACACTTTTAAATAAGATTTGTTTTCTCATTTCTTATCCAAATCCATTCCATCTTTCAAGGTCTAGAACAAAGTACTAGTAAGGACCTACTCTCTGATCTTATTTCTACCTTTTAAATTGTAAACTTCAGGACAAAAGTCATTGTTTCCCATTTTGTTAACTCACTCTCAGAATTGCACACAGTATTTTACGAAATGATAAATTCAACAAACAACTGATTATTATCTCATATTAATGTCTGTATATGAAAATTATGTTTCAAAGTTTAAATAGCAAACAGGATCAAATAAAACTTAACCTCTCTAGTAAGCGCTCTTACAAGCTGAATTGTGACCTTGCCTGGTAAGGGGTCAAGAAGATACTACCGCACTATATGAGTTACTGAATGTTTGATGAACTTCTCAAGTAAGCCTAATAAAAACTTATGCTAATTATTCCTTTTATTTAATCATATATTAACTGGTGATTTCATTTGTATATTTTTAAAAATTCAGTGAAATAAACATACTATATATTCAAAACAAGAAAAGTCATCAAAGATACTAGACTCATACCAGAAGAATTTTGCGTTCATCCTCAGTCGTCTCTGTCCTAACGTACGTTCGATTAGCTTGGGGACTGACGGATGTCTCATATGTAGGTACCATGGGAGAAGCAGATCGATCCAGGGACAGATTAGTAATGCTGGCAGATCTGAAAATTAAAATAAAAACACAGCTGTAAATTCTTCATCAATACAAAGAGTTACAATAAACATTCATTTTTAAATAAATGCTTATTTGCCAATGTTAAGGATATCTTTAAAGGTAGTTATAATGGGTACATAAAATATATCACTGGGGAGAGCTGGGAGAAGAGTATTTAGCAATTCTCTGCACTGTAACCGCAACTTTCATTTTAGTTCTAAAATTATTTCAAAGTAAGTTTAAAGGAACATCATCAAGGGAAGGCGACTCAGTAACAATTACAGGTGTACCGCATATACTAGTAATTTTTCAAAGGAAGTAGAAATAAATTTCTTTTTAAAATTGGAAATATAAAGATTCAGTTTAAATGCAGGTATTACCCTGCAGAAAAGGAACATCATACTATGGTCCATAAACCAAATAGATTTTGCATGATCAATAAATTAAGAATAAACTATACAGTTGAATACTTATGATGTCCTGATAACAGTAAATACTAACTTAGAACAACAGCTAAGCAACACATTATGCCACCAACAAGAATTTTCTTACTAGTAGACCTATATTTAAAATATAATCCTTAATTATATTTTGAGTTTGTTCAATAAAAAAAAAATCAATGAAATTTTATTTTCATTATTTAAGTATCCACATAATGGCCTTAATTTTGCCTTTGGTAAAGTTAACTGATAAATGACTTGGTATTTTGTTTGTTTGTTTGTTTGTTTGTTTTTGCATATATATGTATATTTATATTTATATTATTGCATTATTGTGTACCCCGGGGCTTTCCCACTTCACTAACACCTGTTAACCATCCTGATCTTTGATAAATGACTTTAAGTGAAATATTAATAGCACCAAGTAAGCATTTATTTATATAAAAAAAATTTTTGGAAGAAATTTAGTTAGCTTCTACCTAGAAAAAAAAGTGAAGGCCTGTTTTAACTTCTCCATAAAGAATAAAAGGCAAAAGCATCTACAATAACTCATTACTTTGTTTAGAACAATATCCTCATCCTCCTAATATCCTAATGGAGCAGATATTTCCATATTCAATTTATAGGTGACAAAAATCAAATTATTTGTTTATGTAACCCAACTAATAAATAACAGGGCTATCATTCAAAGCAAGGTCTCAAATGAAAAAACAATGCTCTCTTCAGCATAAGGTTAGACATTATTTCAAGTTTTCAAGGTCAGCAAAAAGTGACTCTCAATGAGAAACCACTGCAATTAAATAAATAGTCTATAAGCAACATCTTTAAATAATATTTGTTTAAAAAATATTTATCTCAGTATATACTTTTAGTGAAAAGTGGCCACTACATGTTATTCAACTAATTAAAATCTATTTTCCAATGTGTGTATTATACACACATTCTGCTTCTCTGTCTAATATTCTAATTATCCCTGCATATATTATGAGAGTGGCAACAAGAATAAAAGAAAATTGCAAATGTTCAGATGAGCTGGCTAGGGTAAGAATGCTGACTAAAATCTTAACAAAGGACTAAATTATATCTTTCCTAAAGACTTACCTCAATCTCAGCAGCATTAATTCAAAGACAAGGAGATCTTCTATAAATTAGCACAGCTATCTTTGCATCTCAGGACACAGGAATACTATAATTTGCTCCATTGTTTTAAAAATGCTCTCGACTCCACATTTCTGGTGCTTTTCCCTCCTCCACTTGATAGCAAAACTTGTATCTCCAATTTTTCTTCCATTCTTTCTTGAACCTCAACCCATTGAAATCATGCCTAGCAAGGTTACCACTGTTACTATTACATCCAACCATCATTTTTCACTTCTCCTTTTATTTGATGTCATCAGGATAACTCCTCTACCTTGAAAATCTTTCTCCTCTTGACTACTAAGGAAATATTCTGTTTTTCCTCTCCCCTTATCACTGGTTCCACTTCATTTTTTTCCAACCCCAGATCATGGTCCTCATTTCCTCACTTTTCACACTCATTCTTTTGACATTCTCCATCCAGGTTTGTGGCTTTAAGTATCAGACATTTGTTGAACCAATTTTGTATTTCCTTTTTTGTACTTCTCTCCTGAATTCTAGAGTCATGTCAGCAACTATGTGATAGCTCATTTGAGTGTCTAACAGATATTTCAAGTTCAGCACGCTTAAAATCAATTTGCCCATCTCAATAGGTGACAATTCCATTCTCTAACTCAGATCAAAAACCTGTCTCATCTGATACCCAACTGGTTAGCAAATCCTGTTAGGTTTATAAAATCAAATGTGTTTTGGATTTAGTCACTTCCCTCATTTGATCCACTTTTCTTTCTGTATCTAAGTATATATATTCTCTTTTCTGGATTATTGTACCAGCTTTCTATGTGGCCTCCCTGTTTCTCCTCTTATGCCTTATAGTCTATTTAAGAGAGAATCTAGAGAGTTCCTTTCAAAACATAATTCAGGTGATATAAATCTACCTATCACCCCACTCAAAACTCTCCTATAAAAGGAAAAACAAGCCGGGCATGGTGATTCATGCCTGTAAGCTTCAGCCTATGAAGCTGCTGGGGCTAGGGATCGCGGTTCGAGTCCCACCTGGGGCCCGTAGTGAGACCTAGTTCCAAAAAAATAGCTGGGTGTGGTGGTGCGTGCCTGTAATCCCAGCTACCTGGGAAGCTGAGGCTGGGGATTGCTTGAGTCTGTGGTACCCCGGGCAACGAGAGCCTGTGGATCCACGGGCAAAAATAGCAAGACCTAGCCTCAAAAAAAAAAAAAAAGGAAAAACATTCTTAGTTTAGAATATCAACTAATAGAAGTTGGAGTAATGGAGTTACAGAGTCATAATTTAACAAACGAAAGAGTAACATTTGAGCAAGATCCATAAATAGATGTTGAAACTACTGAGTTAGAGACTGATAAGGAAAAGAACATGTACACAGTACCAAAGTAACTCCCCCTCATATTATCTATTAATTACAAAGAGGGGGGAATGACAACTTCATAGAGGAGAAACCCAGAATACCATCTTAACCAAAATTAAAATGAGCAATGGGATGCTTTTATCATAGCCTTTCTGACATAATAACCTAAAACTACATAACTTACATAGTATTCTTGCCCCAAAAGTGCATATTTAAATCCAAATCTAATCATGAGCAAGCATTAGACAATAAAAAATTGGACATGCTTCTACTGAATGACTGACAATATGTAAGAACAAGGATTCTGTAAACAGAGTTGAAAATGCTAAGGAAAAATCAAAAGGGAATGCTAGAAAGAAATAACACTAGTAAGCTGGAATGATGAATGCCTTGTAAGATCAAGACCAATCCCAGGAGTTCACTGGTGCATTCTATCAAATATTTATGAAAAAAAAAATTACACCAATTCTTTGCAATCTCATTCAGAAGACAAAAACAGAGGGAATACTTCCTAATTCATTATATCAAGTAGCATTATTCTAATACCAAAAGCAAATAGACCTTATTACAGACCAGTGCTTTCAAAAATATAGATGAAAAACTCCTCACCAAAACTTAGCAATCCTATTCAATAATGTATATAAAAATTATACACCATAACCAGTGGGATTTATCTCAGTTGTGAAAAGCTAGTTCAATTTGAAAATCAGATAATGTAATCCATCATATCAAGAGCTGCAGAGCTGTAGAAAAACAGCTGACCATAATAATAGGCACAGAAAAAGCATTTAACAAACTCCAACAAACATTTCTGATAAGAACTCTCAACAAAATAGGAATAAAAAGCAACTTTCTCAATTTGATAAAGAACATTTAAAAAAAAAAAACCTACAGCTAATGAATGTCATGCTAAATGATCAGAAACCTGAAGTTTTCCTACCAAGATCAGGAACAAGGCAAGGATGTCCCATCTCACCACTTCTTTTCAAGATCATGTCAGAAGCACTAGCTAACACACTAAGAAAAGGAAATCAAAGAAATTTATTGGGAAAGAACACTGGAACTGTCAATATTTACAAATAACATGGCTGTCTATGGAAAAATCAGAATTGCAAAAGACTCCCAGAGCTAACCATGATTATAGCAAGGTTGCAAGATATGAGGTTAATACACAAGTTATGTACTCTCCTAGACATCAGCACTTAGCAAGGAATTTAAAATTACAACATATTAACATTTATATGAGCAACCAAAATACTGAAATACTTAGGTAATCTCACAAAATATGTACAAGATGATACAGTGAAATGTATACAGTTCCAATAAAAGAGCTCAAAGAACTAAAATGTGGAGACATTCCATATTCATAGACAGGAAGATTCAGTATTGTCAAGATGTCAATTCTCTCCAACTTATTCTATACAGATTCGATCCAAACGTCACTAAAATAGGAAGTTAATTTGCGGATATTGAAAAACTGATTCTAAATTTTATGCAGAAAGGCAAAAACCCAGATTAGTCAACACAATATTGCAGGAGAAGAGCAAATTTGGAGGGGTGACACAACCAACTTTATGACTAAAAACTGCATTGACCAGAACAGTGTGGTATTATTCAAGAACAGATAAAGAGATCATTGGAACAAAGCAGAAGCCAGAAACAGATCCATACAGAATCACTGATTTATATTTATAGAGGAGTGAAGATAATATAAGGGATCTTTTCAACAAATGTGCTGGAAAATCAGGACATCAACATACATAAAAATTAATCTAAGCACAGACCTTGCAGCCTTCATAAAAATAAACTCAAAATAAATCAGATCTAAATGTAAAGCATGAAACTATAAAATTCCCAGGTGACTTAAGAGAAAATCGAGATGATCTTAGGTGTGGCAATGACTTTTTAGATACAATACCAAGTCATGATCGTAAACTATTCACGAGAGAAATAACAAATATGCTGAACTTCATTAAAATTAAAATCTGCTCAGAAAGAGGTAATACAAAAATATTTGCAAAAGACACATCTGATAAAGAATTTTATCCAAATTTAAAAAGTGAGAAACCATTACACAGCTATTACAATGATCAAACTGCAGAGTATCAATATCCTCAAAATGCAATCAGTACCATCAGAAACTGTCAAAATGTGCAACAGAACCACCATTCATTTTGGGAAAGTAGAACAAAAGAATTCTCATTCACTGCTTGGTGGGATTCAAAATGCAGCTTTGGAAGACAGCTTGGCAATCTCTTGAGAAACTAAACATCCTCTTAACTGTATACCCAACAAACACACTCCTGGGTATTTACCCAAATGAACGGAAAATATGTCCATGTGAAAATATGCACATTTTTATTTAGTTAGTCATAATAGCCAAATCTAGAAGCAATCAAAATGTCCTTCCGTACATGACTAGATAAGCTGAATTACACTGGAGTATTACTTAACACTAAAAAGAAGTAGGCTAGCAAGTGGTGGAAAGTCAAAGAACTAAAATGTATATTACTAAGCAAAAGAAAACCAATCTAAAAAGGCTATATGACTCCAAGTATATGGTTTTCTGAGAAACACAAAATTATGAAGAGAGTAAAATGATCAATGGTTGCTGTGGGTTAGAGGAGAGGAGATAAATACGCAAAACACAGAAGATTTTTAAAGCACTGAAACTATATTATATTATGATAATAAATATGCCATTATAATTATTAAAGTTCATAAACTAAACAACACCAAGAGTGAATCCTAGTATTTATTATGGACTTAGAGTGATGATTTGTCAATGTATGATCAATTGTAAAAACTGTACCACTGTGGGGTAGAATGCTGGTTGGGAGAAGGGCTATCTAGGAACTCTGTACTTTCCATTCAATTTTCTGAGAACTTAAAAACAATCTATTAAATGAAGCTTATTAAAATTTTAGAACACTCAAGGATGAGAGCTGTAACTCACAATCTATAAAAAAACAGTATTATAAAAATAGTAACACAGCAAATGGGTAAAACATAAACATGCATATTCTGTACATACTTATCTGCATGTATAAAATTTTCTTTAAATAAATGCCAGTTAAATGCTGTAATAACTTTCATCTCGATGAGAGTAAAAGGCAAAGTTCTTATAACTGTGAGAACACTCTATGCTGAGTACACAGGACAAATTGCTGCTCTTTGTCAAGCTTGTTTTGCTATTCCCTGTTTTGCTGGTAATTTATGATGCCCACATGGCTCATTCCTTTACAAGCTCAGGTCTTTCTTAAATGTCACTTTCTTAGTGAGATTTTCAAAGACCACACTATTTAAATGTCTGATCACTACCCCTACTCCCTACATTTGTTTGCACTTTAAATTTTTGTCTCTTTGAATCGCTACTATACACTGAGTACCCATTTTGTGGTACTTAATGAAAAAATAAATTGAAAGTATGTTAAATCATAGTGATTCTGATGTCTAGGTCTTCAGGTTTCTAGCCACCTGGTTCACCACTATGTAATGATGAAAACATTTTCTGTTGGGGAGGTATGAATGTTAGCAAGATTCTAGCAGGTTGAAAAAAAGAAGTATGTAAGATAAAATGATCGTAGGCAATTATCTCATTTGGCAAAAAGAAAATAACTGAAGATATGGGTAACTAGAGGTTAAAAACACAAAGAAGTTTTGTTTGCTTAGCTTTAATAAAGGTAAAATCCATGTTTGTTTAAAGCTGATGGTAAGAGGTTAGCAGAAAGGCAGAAGATATGAAATATTAACAGGGTAACTAAGGGTTTAAGATCCAGAACACAAACGGAGAATCAACCCTGGTTTACAAATTGAAAAGAGAAAAAAGATGAACTTCTAATATAAGCAAGCTGGTAAGTAGTAACAAGAATTGAGAAGTCCCCACTCACTTTGTAACAGAAAATGTGATCATCTACTAAGCTAGAATAAGTTTATGAAGATTCACTGGAATGAAATACACTGGAAAAGAATCACTGAGAAAACGCAAGTGAGAGACAACTAATAAAAAGGAAGCGACAGTTTAGCTTTTAGAAAAGTATGTAACAACAAATATCCATCTTTATCAGACTGATCTCTTTACTATTAAAACAAAAAACAAAAAAAAAAAAAAAACAGACACAGAATTTATTATTTCCATTCGACAGTTTACCTATTCCGAGCAGGAGACTTTCCAGCATCCTCTTGAACAGATACAAGTCTTGTTGAAATAGCAGGATTTGAGGAGTCTGGATGAATCAAACTACAAAGAAAACAGGAAAATACTGTGATAATCTGGGACAGGAAGAGGCAAATACAATTTCAATGAAGTACTTGAACATTTAAAAGTAACTGTTTATGCCTGCAATAATTATAGTGTGCCTCATTTTTTGTTTCTGTCCTTGTTTTCACCTTGAAAAAGCTGAGGAAGAGAAAGAAGGATTGAAAACAATCTGCATGTTAATTGGACACTAGAAGTTCAAACATACCTTGTCCAAGAGGCATCTGTACTTTTTGTTTTATTAAAGTAGAATTACTTTTTCATATACAGGTAAAATAAAAAGAACGATGATGCCACAAACATCAACGCACCCAGCAAGCAATTTAAGAGAAAACATTAACAGTGGCTCTGAAGTTCCAGTGTTCCCCTACTCAAATCCATTCTCTGCCCTCAACAAAACTGTTTTGTTCTCTTCATTAAGTTTACCATTCTTATATCCCTGGACAGTATATACACTTGGTATATTTTTTAATTTTATATAAAGAGAATAATCACTGGATATATATGTGACTTTCTTTTCTACTCCATATTACATCCTTGAGAATAATACATGTCAAATAGACATGCTATTTAAGTTTTTTCACCTTTGTCTAAATTCACGGGTTACATACTAACTCTTCTGTCCCTTAAGGAATTAAGACAACTTATTAGAGATTAATTAAAATTCTAAGCACTGTGACATGGCCATATTTGCCATTATGCATAAGAAAATTATTTAGCTAAAGAAAATAATCAGAAACTGAGGAACCTAGGATTCTAATTCAAGCAATTCTGAGTAACTGCCAAGAAAAAATTAGTAATATTCTCCATTAATAAGCAGTGTAGCATATTTAGACATATAGGAAAACATGAAATACTCCTTAGCAAAGAAAAAATTCTAGATTTACTTGTAACTATTGTGACTATAAATCTTATAAGCATCCTACTTCTCAAAGGAGCAAACATTAGAAATTATTAAGCTCAGTAATTTTCTTTGCCTATTCAAAAAATTTTAAGTGCCTGGTGCCAGAAGTACAGTGAGCAAGAGAGACCTAACATCTTTTCCTCTGCAGTGTTACCATTCTCATCACTCAGTATCACCACAATCCATAAAGATGTTTTGTGATCCTCTTGGAGGCAAACCAAGGAGAGAGGAGAAAACAGCCAATGTGCAGGAAACAAGTGAAAGAAGGTAAATGTTAATTAAAAACACTCAACACTCACAAGACCACCAATATTTCTCAAATATAAATAAGATTATATTTAAGTGACAGTACCTTTGCCAGGCAAAATCATCCTCTAAAAAAATGTTGCGGCTGGCTTTTCTGCTCCCCACAGGTGTTCGGGGTTCATTTGGATCAAGTACAGACACAGAGGAAGCAGAATCTGAAAGAGCATTCAAGTCCTCCCCAATGGAATTACTATCTGTGGAATGAGCGTAACTTAAGGCTATTTTTCTACAGTATGTACAAGCTCGGAGGTCACCTAGGAGAAGGGGAGGGGGAGATCAAAGGGAACAGCTAATTAGTTAATCTAATAATAAGGAAGAGTTTTAAAGTAAACACTACCCAAAAAGTCATTTTTCTAAAAAAGTGAAATAATTCTGTTAGTTCTGTTATATACTTTAAAAACACCATTATAATAAATTCATCCAAGTAGCCAAATTAAGTCTAAAAATTATGAGGTAGGAAAATAAGACTCATAATAGTGGGAAATCTCTGCTTAAAAGAACATTTTTTGCAAAAGTCTAAAAGTGAAATAAAGGATCTACCTAAGACAGTAGGTTCAAGAAGAAAAATTTTAATAATAAAGAAACCAGGAAAAAAATGGAAACATTTTCCTTAGGCAAGAGAAAGATGATCAGATCAATAAAAAGATGGCCAGCCCAGGAAAGTTTTCGTTCTATGGAACCTTCATCAGACAGTTTACAGAGCACAAGCCAACACTATGTGAAAGGATTCAAACTGATGAGGGTACAAAAGGGTACAAACACAGTTCTGTCTGGGTCCACAAGAGGTAACAGACACATAGAAAATTAAAAAGTTGCATGAGAGATTCAAAGAAACCATTTTCTCCTGTACCTGCAGAGCTCAGATTGCTGAAAATCAAACCAAGAGTCTTACCCTGCACACACTTGGCATTGACTGGAAAGGATTGGAGTCATGAAAATCAGAGCAGGAATTTATGGAAAGAGCCTGAGGAAGTTGGGGCTACTGAACCCCAAAATTCTATTAAGTCTTTCTGCCAGACATTCCACCCTGTCCCAGGAAAGTAACCCTGCTTTGTCTGCAATCCACAATGTCCTTCCTTGAGTCAACTGTCTTGTCATTAAGACACAGCTAATTCTTCTCAAGACTACTCCCAATATCTTCTTTACTTCTAAACTTCCAACAACTCAAGTCCCAGCAGGTCCTAAATAGGAAAGCATAAAGTACAAACCATAAAGAGGTGCATATACTCCAAAAATAAAACATCATTTTTCTAACTAATATAGATTGAAGTTTAGGGAGTATATGTGGGAATGGAAGGATAACAATGAAAAAAGCATGTGGTTGAATCAAGTTGAATGTATTGGTATGGGCCCACTAAACAGAGCTTCTGGATTTTATACTGCAACTCATCAGATTAAAAAAACCTCTCACAGTCTAATATGCTGACTGGCTGAAACATGGACCAAAGGTGGCCTACGCTAATGAAGCTGAAATACAGAACCACCCTAGTATACCAAAAAAGAGGAGATCTAAAAGATTTATGAAGATTTTAACAACAAAAGCAGATATAACAAGCAAGATCTGTTCACTTACCCTGGGAGAATTTAGAGGAACAATCCCTCACCACTACTATGAGAAACAAATCTGTGAGGGTTGTCTCAACATCCTCATAGAACTTTGTATACAGTCACTCAACCCTGTAGGTCAAAAATTACAATAAGAAATGCTGCCACTGCAGTGATCCTGGTGTAGCAAGCACAGAGTGGTAAAACTTATTCACCACCAACAAGAGGGGTATAGCTGCCATAACAGACAGCAGAGCAAAGCAGTAATAAGAAGAGTCTGACTCATAACGGGCTACAGCACTGATCATGGTGTCCATGCAAGCGAAACAGTCAATCTATTAAATTTTAAAATAAGAGGACTGAAGTCTAACTTGAATCAAAAACAGAATCATGATGCCCCAATCAATTCTCAGGCTTTAGTTATCTACAGACCCAAAATTCCTTAAACAAAGGGGAATCTGAGTTCCTTGAGGAAGAGCCCCATTCCCGACTACATAGTCAAAAACTGGTACTGTTAATCTCCCCACCACAAATCTTTGCTAAAGGGTGTTTACTAGGGTGACTGCATTGAGAAAAAGGAAACAGTCAAATTTGGGGAACTGAACTGTTAAAGTGAACTATTACCAATTCCAGGAAACCTAATACCCAAAATGTTACTGTGGTCTACGAGGCAGTATAGAAGCTTACAGAGATCAGGTTATCAACATACTTCTAGCCCTGGTCCAACGTTCACTGGACTCCTAAATCCACTGCAAGGTTATTCCCATTTCTAGAATGTATCACTAAAATAGACATACTCAAGAAATAGCACCGTTCCTACGTTAGTTCCCTGACCTGTGCAGTGAGGGCTACTGTGATAGTTGCAGCCTGGAGGAATATAAGACAATAAATTTCTGCTACTCTAAACCCCTAGTTTGTAGTGTTTTGTTATGGCAGCCTTAGGAAACTAATGCTACCAAGATAGGATTTTATCTGAAGGGTAGTAGAACTCTGAAAGGCTTTATGCAAATAAGTCAAATTATCAGTTAACAAAGAACACTGACTAGAGTATGAACAAAGAATTAGAAGTAGAAAAAAAATACATAGAATAATCTGGGTAAAGATAATCTGGATTTGAACTCTGTAACAGTTAATGTGAAAAAGGGAAAAAAAAAAGTGAGTAAGGCCAAGACGAAGATCTGCATAATAAAAATAACATGAGCAAGATCATAATGCCTTTTTGGTAACCTCTTTCCACCTTTCACTCCTAATTCACTGTATAAATCTACACACCATCTAGATATTTGTTTCAAGAAACAAGTTAAACTGTCTATATGGATGAATTTATGGATGAATGTGAGCAAGACGCAACCCGCCAAAGCATAGTGTTCTGAAAAATGCAGATTCTTAGTAATATAAATTGATAATCAACTCTAGCCACCTTGTCTAGCAAATTTTAATGCTCTTACAGTTTTTTGCTAACATCTATGATGAGTCATTTGTGATTCCAGTTACCCATTTATTTTATTATATGACTGTAAAGTCCTTAAAAGCAAAGCTGTTTCTCCCTCATCTCTCTGTTCCATGTTTCACAAGACCAAAATAAAAACTAGCTTAACACTGGTCCAGTATTAGCACTTTTATAATTATGTTCAATAAAATTGTAAAACTATCAGTAAAATGTACTTACCTGTATACCCCATAAATTTCCCAGGGATTTCTTGATTACAGCAACGACTGCAGAAAATCTGCCCACAAAGCCGACAATGGTGTCTGCGCCTAAAGGTGGTGAATTTCTCACTACAGTCATAGCACTCTTTGCACTGGCTATCTGGCATCCAATATTGCTTCAGGTCACTATCCTGTAACAATAAAAATGTGTGAAGGTATCTTGAAAATATTGTTAACTAAAATGCAATGACAAGTGCAATGCTAATAAAAATCCTACAGAAAGTGACAAACAAATTCCTGAAAGTCATGTAGGAATGCAAAAGATCAAGATGGCCAGAAGAACAAAGCTAAAGGATTTATATTACCAGTCATCAAGACTTATTCTGAAAATACAGTAATTTTAGACATGGTAGTAGATCAAGGACAGAGAGAGAGATAGACAGAAAGAGACAGAAAGAATACATCCCAGGGAACAGAAAAGGGGCCAAGCACACATACATATATAGAGACTGATGCCAAGACATACTGGTGCTGGGTCCAAGTGGGAAAACATAAAGCTTGACCCCTGTATTTCACACAAGTAACAGAGTTTCTTCCTGAAACTGAAACCATGGGAGAATATTTATGGGCAGTGAGCTAAACACTTCTTAAATAGAATTCCACCTTTCCCTATCATTTTGTAACAATACAAAAGTATTAACCATAAAGAAGGAGAGGTGACAAAATTAAGAATGTATCTGTAAAACCGTCAAGGTCCTAGTTGAAGTTAGTACACACTGGACTTTCATTCAAGTGGCAAGATGCCATTTCCAGGGAGTACAGCATGACCCCCATATAAATGTTTAATAAGTAATCCCTAAACCTCTAAACAGTACCTGGCTTTTCCCCTCCATGATTTCCTTGAGGCGTTTTAATACTGTGCTGAGGCTTCGAAGCTGAACAGCTGTACGAGGGTCATGACCTCCAAAGGCAGGTTCGGCTTTCCTTCTTGAGTCTGAAGCAGATTTACCCAAAAATAAATAGAGAAATAAATATTTTTAAATCATGTTAACAGTCTCCAGGATCTATGCACAAGGCATGTATGTGGTATAAGGTGCCTATTACCATTAGTATTCACTTTGTTCCCCCAGTCAGTGACACAGATTAAGAATTAAAACCAGTCTTTATAAAGGTAAGAAACTGTTGAACATGCTTCTTATTACTATGTAAAATACTCCTTCATTGACAAGTAAGGGCTTCATAAGACTAGCATAGCCTGAGGCTATTAGTGATTTTAATGCCAGGGATGATGAAATGACTCAAAATTCATTAAAGATCTTTTGGACCTTTGGATCCCAAGCCATAAAAAATACCTGCTAGAAATTCAGCAGAAAAAGCAATCCCAGTCAGTTAACTTAACTCAGTCTCCAAAGCCAACAGTAAGCAGCAGGGTTGAGTCTGCAGACCATGGACCTAAAGTCTTGTGAAGTAGATTATGATAATGGAATATAATAGTCCAGTACGAAGAGTCTGACAAAGCTCAGAACATCCAGGATGGTATTTTTTTCATAGACATGCCTCCACCCAATGTGCAAGGGATTAACACTGCTAAAAATTACTAGAACCCCACCCTTCCCTACTATCCCCCAGTCTTAAGCCCCTGCAATTCCAAACTAGAAGGGTTGCTATTTTATATGTGAAACAGCAATACAGAAGCCAGTCCTATCAGTAATAAGTGAAGTCCAAGTACCAATTTTGTTGCCAGAATCAAGTGTGTACACCAAAGCTGTCATATTATTTGTTTATTTTACAACTTAAGTATGTACCTATTTCTGGTGGTAGCAATTACAAAACCTAATGATAAAGTGAAGTTTAGTTTGACAAAATGATAAACATTCCTTAAATAAACTAACCTAATGAGCTGTGGCAAAGCAGGAAACACATCATAATGACATGGGGTAGTGATACAGTTAAAAACTGTATTGGCACCAAAATACCCTGGTGGAGGGAGTCTGAAAGACCCACAAGAGAAAATGGGAAGTGGGAAAAGGGCAGATAAAAAGGACGAGCAAGGAGAGGAAAGATGAGAATGGTGGACTGAGAGAATAGGCACACATGGCCTGGCCGGGGGAAGCCCCCTGGAAGAGTGAGCTGGTGGTGGCAAGGAGCCTTGGTGGAGAGTGGCCAGCACAGAAGTAGCCGGTGTGGGGTTGGATGCCAGAATGGCAGGCCGGGGGTGACCAGGGGCTGCTGAGAACAGGCCTGGTGGATTTGGCCAGATGCCACAAAGGCGGGCCTGGTAAAGGAAGCACATGGAGATGCAGCAAGGGGGCATATTGGAAAGCTGATTTGGGATCAGCATTTTGTTGAAACAGTTTGAAGAGCCTTGGAGAGTGGAGCAGCACGGCACACTGGAGAAGACATGAAGAGAAGATGCTGAAAAAAAGACTGGAATTGGCAGAAGCACCTACCTCTCAGGTTTGGAAGGGCAAAAGGGCACCATCACGGATATGTGTTTGGGACTTTCAGATTAAATGGTGATTAGGGTAAGATAACTGTTCACTTGCGGCTCTGAGGACTGTTTGTTTTCCCTGAATACCCTTGTAAATAAAACCTTGCTGTTAAACTGCATTGTCTGGCAACTGCTCCATGTGGGTGATACGAACCTCAGGGAACATGGGAGGCAGAAACCGATTTTTTAAAGTAGCCTGTTGGTTAGAGGTTTCTGCTCCATTTTTGACATGATTTCAATCCTACATTTTTCTCAATTCACTTACTTACTAGATTTGTTTCAGATGTTCTTTATTTTGGATAGATGAAAAACAGATTGAAAAAAACGACAGATTGATATGTAAATCTACGTAAGAATTTCCCAAGATAACTATGGAGATAATGACCTAAACTGCACTTGTTGGAGAACTGATAATTTTATCTACCACTGTAAGATTTTTAATTTCAGCCGATACCTCAGATATAAATTACTAGAATAAAATAGAAGTACTAGAAGAACCAAATTTTTAGTACTAGAAGAACCAAATTTTTCTTGAGTTTACCACTATACCACTGTATCCTGATGTACAAGTTGAAAACGGAGACAAAGCTGCTAGGATCAAAATGGTTGCATTCCCAGGCATGGGCAACAAGTGACTGTGAACCCTGAGCATTTAGTCACCCAGGAGCATGAACACTAACAGAGCCATTCGTTAGAAATACAAGTGCAAGACTTCCTGGAACTAAGAGGTCTTAAATGAAGACAGAAGAGACTTGAAGGAAAATCTCATCAGATCCTCTACCCTCAGGCAAATAATCTTACCTGCTTTTTGAAAGTAGTTATAAGATGATTTAAATGACTTTTCAAAGGTCAGAGAGCTAGTAAAATGGTAGAATTACATACAGCTTTTTAGTAGGTAAAGGGAATGATTCGTCAAATAGTCCCAGGCTTCTAAGCGCAAATGTCTCCAGTAGCTAGTTAGAATCAAAGGATCAAATTGGTTTGACTTTTAAAAAAAAAAAAGAGAGAGAGAGACAAGAGGAAGGGCAGGGACTACAGCACCTAGACATCCCAAGCTCTCTCTAGTGCTACTGAAAATTCCAGTTCACCCAAATACCAAAGCTAAGTTTGTCAGGGTGCCAGCTGATAATCCCTAAAAGCCCCAACTCCTCAGCTTTACAAATGAAAATATCTATGCCTAATTTAACACGGGATTTAGTCAGAAGAGCTTTTTCAAGAGAAACAGGAGTGCTGCCACAAGTCAGGTTAAAGAGCTAAGCGTTTACTAGGATTATGGTCTTTTCTTCCATACATTTGTAGTAAATGTATGGAAGTAAATGTAAATGTATGTAACATGTAAATGTAAATGTATGTATGTAACATACAAGTAAATGTATGGAACAAACACCTTCTGTTTGTTCCAAACAGCTGAGGCTCAAGCTCAAGGAAACCTGCAGGGGAGATAACAGCCAGCTCTGCTCTAGCCCATTTCTCTCCATTGAGATATGTCTCTGCTTGGTTTCTCCTCCTGCTGACCTACCTGAAGGAGGCTGAGTAAAGACAACTAGCAACAAAATATCCCTCTACCAAGCACCATCACCTATCTGCTTTTCACTTAAGGACCTCACAGGGAAGATTGTGGGGAAATATAAGCAGAGCTAGAGATCAGGAAGAACAACTGATTTCCCGAACCATACCCCTTTCCCTCTCTGATGGCACCACCCACTGCCCTTCTATCAACTTGAGTTGAACTGTTATCAGTGTAACAAATAAAATATAAAATACCTCACTTTCTCTAATCTCTCAATTCAGGCACTGGCCCCCAGCCTAACTCATGAAAAAAGGATGAAAATGAAGGAAATGGCTGTGTAGTAGATCAGGATGGAGAACAAACACACACGAGCTCAGCAATTCAGCCACAGTGACAGTTTGTATCCCAACAATGACAGAAGGCAAAGAGCAACTGGCAGCCCACTAATGAAGCTGAGAGAGTGCAGCGGCCAGACCTGGGCATGCACATCACATTACATTCACCACCCCAAAAATAGAAGCAGAATCCATTCACAGAGCTGAAACTAACCTGTGCTCTCCTGGGGATGTTGCAAACTGCTCTCTGCTGAAACCCAAGCAAGTAATTAATCAAAAACAGTCAATATATTTCTGCCTTACTTAACTTAAAGCTTAATAGGCAATGTTTAAGAATTTATATTAAGTCTCAACACATTCTTCACTACCTAGCTTAATTCTGAAGAGTAAGTTGACCATTCCAAATAGCATAAAAGTTACATCAATAAACAACCTGGAAAACAATTACTGTGGAAAAATCTTGTACACAGAGGAGGATCAGATAACAATATACTTTACCTAATACCGCTGAAGACCTCCTCTGGAGTTCCTCATTAAGCTGTTTTTTATAAGGTGTAGGCGACCTCACAGACTGTGTCCGGGAAGGGAGCTGCGGGCTAGTCCAACTTCCACTCACAGACTGCTGTTGTTCTCCCTGGCCCCCTTCTGCTCTCTCTGCAGCAAAGGAAAGCTTGGCAATGTTTGAAATACTAATACTCAGAGTTCGGCAAAGAAAAAGACAAGTGAGATTTTTCAGGAAAGACCTGTATAATTTAAAATTAGTGTTTTTTTTTTTAATTCAAAGAAAAGTGGCAAATTTACAAGTGAATAAACACATCCTCAGCATATGTGATATTCAGCTGTTTTACTGTTTGTCAGAAATATCTTGAGCATATAAAAAGAAACAGAATGTGAACTTCACATGAAGGTAGAGTTTGGATTTTTTTTTCTTCCAACATGTTTTAGCTATGGAGTTAACATTTCAGTAGATAGTAAGTGCTCAATAAGCATTTGCTACATAAACAGACTATTGTCCTATGACAACTAAATATACTGCTTCTCCTGGATGGACTCCTACAACAGAAAAATGGCATTAGGTAAAAACCGAAGAAATATGAATAAAATCCATACAAAATAATAATGTAATGGCAAATGCAACAAATAAACCGTACTAACTTAAGGTGTTAAATGATGAGGCAACTGGATATGGGACTATATGAGAACTCTGTACTATTTTCCCAAATTTCCTATTTAACTTAAAATTATTATAAACAAAGTTCTTTAAGAAAACAAGTCATTTCTTAAAAATCAACAGTTTTTATAGTTTTAAACATGACCACTAGTAAAAATCAGTCAATACTATTAAATTTTCTACTGAATTAATTAAAATTAATAAGCCCCAAATTCCTTACAACAGAAGGTTACTTTCTAATACAGTTCAAGTAATATGGTCAAATAAAATGCAAAAGATATAGGATATGTTTTTTAAATTTTTTTCAGGTAAAAGAATAAAAAGAGTATTTTAAAAGAACTCATTTAAAAGCTATCTTTTCATTTTATAGCATCATATGTACACCTTAATCTCATGGGTTTAAGTCAACAAGTCTACTGATAGCTTTCAATTTTCCAAAAATATGAACATTTTCTCCCATGCTGTTCCTTTTAGTTTTACTGCTTTAATTAAAATCTTTAAAAACAAAAAAAATTTTTTGACTACCAACCCCTAAAAGAAAAATATCCATTTTGCTAACTCAACAAAGTTAAACTATGAGGGGAAAGAGGGGAAAAAAATGCTAACTTTGCTTTAAAAAGGAACCTTCTTTCAACATTGAGTTTTCTATTCAAATCTTTAGCTACCAAGAATTAATAAGATTACAGTGAAAATTATCTTCTGATGCAGTAACCTCTGGTGATAGATGATAAAGTTATCTCCTTGTTAATATTTCACTTTCCTACAAAGACATAGCATGAAAGTTGGACAAAAAAATTTCAGACAATGAAAACCGTGGGTTCTCTGATATTTAAGACTAAGTCTTACCTTTGTTAAATCGAAAGAGATTTACAAAAGAACTATAGGCAGATTTAAAAGGCGGTTCGTCCTGATCAGGAGTCAAAGGTTTAAAGTGTGTGAGATGAGAAGGGCTAGTAGGAGATCGAGGCAAATCATTAGCAGAGTCCAGTGTTGGGGAAGTCTTATCCTCTGTGGCCATTTCATGAGTCTTAAAAAAAAAGAAAGGAAATCAAAATTATAGCTCCTCAACATCCCCAAAATTCCAAATAGAATCCAAATCTGTAGAAATCTGACTGAAAAGCATATCTATGAAAACCAAAAAGTAAATCTAGTTTAGATATACTCCAAATTAAGGTTTAAAAATATTGTGGTAAAGATCATAAGAGTTTCGATTATCTATATTTTACACAGTAATTTTCACATCACTATTCAAATTACAAAAAATATCAAAATTATTAAAAATCTGAAGGCATAAATGTGAAGAAAAAGGTAAAATAAGTCATTTTTACATCATTTATATCTTTCTTAGTTTAAGATTTTTTTTTTTAAGTGATAGTTTAAGTTATGGGGAAAACTAATTTATGCAAACACATTCTTCAAAATTTTATTTCACTAATTTCAATTTTTACTTTTAAAAAATGTTTCTACAAGAAGGGGATGAAATAATCATCCTTTAATGACATTTCTGTATATCCTCAAAAATTACCTCAGTGTCTCATCACCTATGAAAACTGCTCAAATCAACAAGCAGTTCCTCCATGACCTTTCCTCATAGGCACAAGAATCTGGTGTTTTTTTTTTCCTTTGACCTAAATTCAAATACATTAACATTAAGATCTTAAGGAGCACTTTAAAAAAGAAAACCAAAAATTGTAATTTAACTAAGGCAATAAAGTTAACCATATCATCAAACAGAGGTTATAGAAATGCACTAGTATCTATTTTCTCCTCTTAATATTTCACATAAAGAAGAATCATGAACTATGTATAACCCTAGTCATTAAAATGCTATGGTTTATAATCTAATTAACACTTTATGAAAAGGGCATTACACTCTTTACAAAATGTTTTTCATTTTCAAAATCACACGCTGTACCACTTCATTTAACTATCACTCTTAAATAAAATCTGGAAGCCTCACAGAGCTGGACTTATTTACCTTTGAGACAATCAACATATGCTGAACCTAACTTTCTTGAAGTCACACAGTGGTCAGTAGTAGAATTCTAACTAAAACTTGTATTTTACCCCAGAATTCACTATGTCAAGATTATCTTTATAGCTCTTCAAGACTTCCAATCTAGGCTGCCTGAATTCTCTATCTCCTTAAGATGCTTTCTGATTAATAATTTAATTGGTTACTAGATTAATTAGGCAAAGCAGAAATGAAACCACAAACTTGAAGAAAATTTTGGAAAATAATGTTATTTGGACTAGAGGTGGGGGAAGGGAAGGAGGTGGAAAAAAAGGGAAGAAATACAGGAAGAGGAAACGGAAGCAGAGGAGGGGAGGAAGGTCTCTAATAATTTCCTTTTGAGGAAAGTAAACAGCAATCTTCCAGTGTCATAACAATCAATATTCCAGCAAAAAGGGTTAAGAAATAGACCAAGTATAATTCAAAGAGGGGAAGAGGAAAGGGGAGGCTGGCAGGGAGGACTGAAGAGAAAGTACCATGTGATGACATCAACAACCCTCAGTCCTCAGAAAACAACCTATTCTACATGTTGACACAAGTAACAGCAGAACCAGTTAGCAATCTGTCTTTAAGAACCTGAGTTTGACTTCTAAGTGTCTCACACACAGAACTTTCATTAGAGTTTAAAGGTGTGAAAATCAAAAAATACCACAAAAAACTCAAAAAAAAGTAGTCTCTGAATTGCAAATACAACCACAGAATAAAATAAAAATAAAATTTTAGCCCAAGTCTCACTTACCAGAAGGGGAGGAAGGAGATGGGTAAAACAGGTAAAAGGGACCAATTATACAGTGAAGGGCAAAAGTGGACTTTGAGTGGTGAACTTACTGTAGTATATAGAGATGTGGATTTTTAAAGATGCATACCTGATATTTATATAATATAATGCAATGCTACTTCAATAAAAATACACTATCACATAGAGTTACATGACATTGGGACCCTGAAAAAACTACCCTACAACTCACTCTCTGGCAGTTTAATAACTTATATAATCTGTGGCAGCTTAAAAATTTTCACAGAAAGTAAAATTCTTTCCTAACCAATAAATAATCAGAAGTGTTGACCTGCTCATTAAAAGACTCCTGATGTATCCCATGACCTGCTCCTTGTCTCAGCTGAAGGTTACTAGTGTATCAACCCATTGTACATTATTTTGTTGACCAAGCAAATCAGCAGTCAGGTTTTACAACGTAGAAAACAAGCCTGATTCGCGCGGGAGGGAGGAAGGGGGATTAACAAATGAAAAAATTCAGTCAGTTTAGTTAATTCTAAGTGGTTTTAAGAAATATTTAAAAACATGGGAAAGATGATTGCTAGAAATGTTTCCATCACCAAAGATTTTTGATCCATTTTTAACCGACATGCCAACAAAAACACTAAAGCAAAAATGCAGTGATTCTTGTGACTCTTCCCAGAAAGAAGAAAAGGCGAAAAGATTCAGGGAAGTACCAGCGCTTCACAGAAGGGACCAACCTGCCCAATCTCTGTCACAAACCCAAGTCCAACCAAAAGAAACTACTGACATATTCTGCATGAATCTTGAGGGAGTGAGAGATGTGAAGAACCAACGATGAGGTTCAAATTCAAATAAACCAGGTAAGTTCAAGAGCCAAATCAGAAACAGGTGCAATTACACCAAATCACGTCTGTAAATAGCATACTGCTTTTGGAACAGGATGCGCTGAATCAATATATAACTAACAACACAAACACATCAGAAAAACAGTCATTTGCTGCATGCAGAATTGTAGCATTTCTCTTAATTCTTCAGGGCCTTAACAATCATGACCTCTATATTGGGCAGACGACTTTTCATCGCTAAAAACATGCATCACATTGCACTCTCCTTTCATTGGGTACACTGTAAGAAAGGGGAAGATAACAATTGGGAAATCAAGTCTCCTCTTTTAAGAAACTCTGAAACACAGGTGGTCTGCTTTTAATTCGCAGAGGCATATACACATGCCCAAGCCCCACTACGGGTTGGTCCTGTATCTCCTGAACTTTCTTTTCCAGTCTGCGTAGGGTACCTCAGATACACAGCAGGGAGCTTATCCCTGAGAGGGAAGAGAAACTGGACTATGCACTTCCGAAACAAGTTCAGGTGCAAGGGACAAGAGAGGGGCAAGAGAACTTCGGGCGTTTCCCACAAAACCTCTGCCCTTGCACCTGAACCCTTCCCCATTCGCCAGACAGGGAGCAATCGGGGGAACCCCGGGAGCCGGCCAGTGCGGGCACAGGTTCCCTGCCCTTCCCCGCCCGCCCCGGCCGCAGCCCGGCCTTCAGCCTCGGTTGTGAAGTCCCTGTTTTCGTCTTCACCTCAGTCTTCCCCTCCGCTGGCGCCGGAGGTCCCCCAAAGCGAGCTTCTTCCCGCTCCCGGTCCGCCGCGCACCAGGCCCCCTTCTTTACCTGCGCCTCCCGCCCGGCCCCGCCGGCCTGGGTCCAGCCCAGTGGCCGCTTCACGGGTGCAGGCGCAGTCAGCCGACCTCAGAGGCTGCTCGGGGCGACTAGGGCCACCCGCCGTTGAGGCAGGAAGCAAAGCTACTTACATGGTTGATGCGGCTTCTCGCTTCCCCCCAAGGCTCCGCCCCCTGTTGATCCTTCCCTCCAATCCTCAACTTTCCCGGGCGCGGCTCCGCCCCCTCCTCCCCGCCCACCGGACGTTTGGATCAGATGCTCAGACAGAAAGATTCGAGCCCAGATCGAGTCGACCTGAACTCTTTGGCCGATATGAGACCGTCTCAGCCTCCCCAAAGGAAACTAAAGCGACTGCGCGCGAGAGCATCACGCGTGCGTGGTCACTAGATGGGTGCTGGCTGGTCCGCGGCTACCGTATGTGTTCGATGGTGTGGGCACTCATAAGTTACCGAGCTCAGCGTTTTCACGGACTTTCACTGAGCAAGGTAGTTATACAAACTGTGTGACTCCACCAATAACCAGCCCTATGACCTTAAACCAGTTAGTCCCAGACATCATTTCTGTAATATGGGCGAGTAGTCCCCACTTCACAGGTCATCTTTTGAAGACAAGGTAAAACATTCCACGAAAGCCTTTGGCACAGTGTCCCACCGAGTGCGTGATGCCATAGACTCCCATAGCTATTCTCATTTCCAGTTGTGTGTTACAAACACTAATATAAATACAATTGTCCAGTCCCACCTCGCTTAAGCTGGCTAGCATTGTCCACCAGTGTCCCCCCGCTAGGAGCCTGGTGCCGTGGTTAGCTGGAGAAAGTGACGTGTCAGGACCTGTGCACACCGTAACTAGCGACTTGTCAGAGGGTGGTCAGAAGGAGACCAAACCTACAGTGAGATGTTCTTTTAATTAAATTCTGCACGTTCCTTTAATTAAGTTCTGCAGGCCCCCAAGGGTTTTGGAAAATCCCTATCCAGTTTTCCTTAACTTGGTCTTCTCCAAAGCTGCAGAGTAGCAGCAAAGCCTGTAGACTGGTGCTAGTACAAATCCCTGTCACCATCCTCAGTTGGGTCAGTTTCTCTCCCATTCCTCACTAGTGCTCTGCCCACACACCAGCCTGCACTGTCATTCTAGCGATAGCTCATCTAACTGAGTGAAAAGGCTGAGGTTACTGCTATTCCTAACAGGCAATCTAATCACAGCATCAGTCCACTTCCCCCCTCCCACCTACCCACCGACCCACCCACCCACACACACAGACACACACACATCTACTTGCATCCACAACTACCTTTGACCTGCCTCCTGCCCTCAACTCGAGAGAAAGTAGGCTCTTCTCCAGGGCTCAACCCTTCCAGACCTCTGCCACCCTTTCCTAGCTCCTCTGGGAGTTTATGTCTTCTCCAACTCTACTTTTCCATTGATTCTTCCCTCCTTATCTTCCCCCCAGGTTAAAAACTTGGTCAAGTTTCTTTTTTTCTTTTTTTTTTTCTTAAAAAAAAAAAAAGAAAAAAAAAGGCCGGGCACGGTGGCTCGTGCTTGTAAGCTTCAGCCTATGAAGCGGCCGGGACTAGGGATCGTGGTTCGAGTCCCGCCTGGGGCCCGTAGCTAGACCTAGTCCCAAAAAAATAGCTGGGCCTGGTGGTGCGCGCCTGTCATCCCAGCTACCTGGGAAGCTGAGGCTGGGGATTGCTTGAGTCTGTGGTACCCCGGGCAATGAGAGCCTGCGGTTCCACGGG
>PVHY01020271.1:11150-25912 GCA_004024945.1 Uropsilus gracilis | reverse complement strand
CAGTCCTGATCATCTCACCAATGTCCAGACAGAGTCCATCTCCAGACGCTTGAAGACATGTTCCTTAGGCTGCTCCCTTGGCTTCCACGCTGTCTTCTCCTTGTCACCTTCAGGTAGCAGGAACTCCATGGTGTCGAACCAGCAAAGTTCACTTTCTTCTCAGGCCTAACTTTTGCACGGCCTCTTTCAGACACAAATCGAACTCAGCAAAGCAAACTCCAACACGGAGTTCAAATCTGCAAACTCCTTAACTGCTTTCAGCACACATGCTGCCAGTCTGGGTCAGCCGAGGGTTGCAGGCCCTCAGTGGCCACATGGCCAAGCTCACATGGCTCACATCTTTACAAGATGGCCGATTCCCATCTCCTCTCCATATTGGAATCCCAATCGAATCGAATCCTGAATCCTGAATCGAATCGAATCCTTCTCTTTGTTTTCACACCCTTTATATACCCAGATTTCCCGCCTTCCAGGAAATCTGTTTCACCTTGACTATTTCACCTCTTTCTTCCCCCTGCATCCCTCTGAAGGGAAATTCCAGCTAAGGTCATTCCCCCATTTTAACATTACCTGTCCTTGAAATCTGCAATCTTAAACAGGAGGGGGCGGGGGGGGGGGCACCCTATCAGGACCAGTATTTGTTGAAGAAGTTTGAAGAGCCTTGGAGAAGCAGAGCAGCTGAAAATGCTGGAGAGAGAAGTAAAGAGAAGATGCTGGAATATGACTGGACTTTGCAGAGTGGCTGCCTCAAGTTTGAAGGGGAAAGGGGCACCATCTTGGCCATGTGTCTTTGGGAAATTTGGGACTAAAAATTCTTAGGACTTTTGTTTTCCCCGTCAATTCTCCTTGTAAATAAAGCCTTGTTGTTAAATTGAATTTGACTGGTAACTGCTAGGAGTGGGAGGTATCAACCTGAGGGAACCTGGATGCTAAGAAGCCACATTTTAGAAGTGCTGATTTTTTTCTTAATGGCTTGTTGATTGGAGGCTTCTGCCCGTTTTGAATCCTGATTTCACTTCCCCTTTAGGTCAACTCTGTGCAATAAATACTTATAGAGGACTTACCTCTACATACTTATAGAAATTGAACTAACGACACAGAGTGCTTTCTTCAGGAGTGAACAGTACAGTGAGTCCCTGTCCTGTAACCATGCCAGACCAGACAGGTTTATGTCAATTCCAGAAAACCACAGGTAGTTATTCTGAGACAGGGAACATAATACACACAGGTAGGACAACAGAAAAAGACTCCCTATGAGCCAGGCCAAACAGCAACTGCTTTATCCATAGCCCCCTTCACACTGCTAAGTGCCCTAGCCACAACAGATACACTTTTGCAAATGTAATGCCCATCTGTTGTTTATTAGCATTTTAAAGCTGCAGGCTCTCCATGTGAACTGTGAAAAAGGCCTGATTTTTAACCCATTTTCCTTATAGTCCCTTATTGCAAAAACCAAGAAGTTGCAAAATGGGAACTGAGGACAATAATTCTGCTAGATGCTTCTTTAAAGGGAAATTCCACTGGCAAACAAGTTCAGAAATTCTAGATATTTTTAACTACTTCATATTTCTTGTGCATATTAGCTTATCCTGCAGTGGTAAAATGTTTTCCTTTATTTTTTATTTTATTATTTTTTTTGAGACTAGGTCTTGCTATTTTTGCCCATGAAACCGCAGGCTCTCGTTGCTGGGGGTACCACAGACTCAAGCCATCCCCAACTTCAGCTTCCCAGGTAGCTGGGATTACAGGCGCGCACCACCATGCCCAGGTATGTTTTTGGAACTAGGTCTCGCTACGGGCCCTAGGCGGGAATTGAACCGCGATCCCTAGCCCCAGCCGCTTCATAGGCTGAAGCTTACAGGCACGAGTCACCTTGCCCGGCAAATCTGTTTTCCTTTATTTGCTTGTTTTTTTTTAATCTCTAAAGAAACTTATGCTTTTCTTCATGCAGCACATGGTAAATAATTCTGTGGAATGAGAGTTACTTCAAACATGTTTAATTAATATTAGCCTAAAGTCATTTACCAGCATTATCACCAACTGTTTTGCCTAGGAATTGCATAGCTTACTCATATCCTGATATTGGACTCTGAAATATTCCTTCTCTCTATTTCTACAAATGATATATTCTGTTGAAAACCAGGTCCCAAACCTCCACACATTCTCTTTCCAGCGTCTCAGTGGCACCATGTGGATCTGTCTTCTGGAATGCAGCATATTTGATATCCGGTTAAATGAGGTAGAAGCCTCCAACCAAAAAGTCAAAGAAAAAAAATTGGTACTTTTAAAATGAGATTTTGGCTGCCCAGATTAATTTATTTTCCTATCACCTGTGCATAGCAGGTGCTGTTCAAATGCAATTTAAGCAACAGGGTTTTATTAGCAAGGAAAATTAACCAGGAAAAAAAGTCCTTAATGCCTCAAGTAGTCAGTTATTTTACCCGTTATCAATTTTAGTCGCAAAGGTTCCAAAGACAGATGTCCAAGATGGTGCCCCTTTGTCCCTCCAAACCTGAGGCAGGCACTCTGAAAAATCCAGTCCTTTTTTCTGACTTCTCTTTGCTTCTCTATTCAATGTTCCAAGCTGCTCAGATTCTCCAATGTTCTTCAGACGTTTCCAACAAATACTGATGCAAAACCAACTTTCCAAATTTCTCCAAGTACCAGTTTTCCATGCCACCTTGCTGCAGCTCCATGCATTTCCTTATTAGGCGTGCCTTTGACATCTAGACATATTCACCAGGCCTGCCCTCAGCAGATCCGGGTTACCCTTGGCCTGCCATTCTGTTATCCAGCTCCACATTGGCTACTCCTCTGCCAGCCACTCTCCCACTGTGGCTCCTCATCACCATCAGCTCACTCTTCCAAGGGGCTTCTGCCCAGCCCGGTCACTTGGGGCTCCTCTTTCTGTCTCATCGTTTTATGTGCCCTTTTTGCACTTCTCGTTTCCTCTCGCAGGTCTTTCTCTCAGACCCCACCCACCAGAACAGTATACCACCCACTGTAATTTCCAACTATCTCACTACCAAAGGCAAGTCACCCTGTATCACATTTATGTTCTTAGTCGATTAGTCTTTTGACCTTGAAAAAGGATTAAGGTGACTGCACAAGCAACTATGCCCTGTATCTGCAGTCTGTCTGGTTAGTTCAGCTCTCCATTCTTACCTTCTGATGTTTTCTGGGAAAAATGCTTAGCTTTGAGGCAATGAAGACTATCACCTACTGTATAGAATAATGAGTATCTTCAGTATCCAAATAAAAAAAAAGTTTATGCACTAATCTAACAAAAAATGATCTATATTTGATTAACAAAAAGCAACAATATAAGAATGGGATAGATATTAGTTTTGGTCAAGTTTCTGATTGATGTCCCAGGAAACACGTTCTCATTGATTTGTAATAACCCTTAATCCAACCTTTGTCGACAATAGCCAAAAAGCATGTCCAAGGCCAGGCTTGTACTAATGATAGGAGGTTAAAAATAGTTGTTGACAGAGGCAAGTTCAGGGATAAAGGAGAGACCTCCTTTGAGAGGAAGAGAGATTTCTGTCACTCAGCTATCAGAATTTCCTTCTCATAAAGGATATATGAGAAAATGTTTAGTTAGTAGAAAAGTTGAGCTAGAGTTTATTGTGTAAAGTCATATAAATGCTGGGGTCAAAAAAAGAAAGGCTTTAGTTTAAAGAGATTGAATGATTTCCCTAAGACCTCAGAACTATTAAGTGCAAAAGGGAGCTTGAGATCCAGCTGGGTAGTTCTGGAGCTTGTCCTCGTAACTATTGCCCTCTGTGATTATCACAATAAGGGAAAAAGAATGAAAACTCAAAAATTTGTTGATTGACTAGTATTATACAAAGGGACATTTTAGAGCAAATAAATATCAATTTTCTGAGAGATGTACGTGTGATTTTTTTTTTTTACTGAGTGATGCAGTTAGACAAATAGTTTTTCTAGAGATGCTATATATCATACCATCAAAAAAGAAAAAAAACAATAATAACAATGGATTGGAAATGTCAGTGGTTTGTTTTAATGTAAATTCTCCATATGGTTGGTAAAACATATTGACTTCCAAGTAATAGTGTACTTTGAACTTGATATATATTGACTTATACCTACTACAGACTTATTGATTGTTTTCAGTAAATACTCTGTGAAATGTTCCTTCATTTAACTGAAAATAAAGTTCAGCTTTCAGTAGGATTTTCAAGTAGAAAATTCATGGACCATGGTGGCTTAAAATTTACCTGAAACCATTAGTTTTAGGTGTCTGTAATTTGAATACTTGGGTGAAAGAAGTTATTAAAAACTAATAATGTTAATTAAAAAAACAGAATATACTATTTTTCCTACCATATTAATATAAATTGATGAAAGATGTTTATTTACCAATTGTATTAAATTAGCAAATAAAAGTAGATGTAAACAGATTGGGGGAAAATCCATTAGCCCCCATAAATCAGATTTATTCTATGATTTAGTTCCTAACTCAAAAAGAAACATTTAACCAGATCTTGACTTGGTCCTAAAATGAGCATCCATGAAGAGGTTGCATTTCTTTTTTTTTTTCTTCATACAATAGGAAACAACTCTAATTTGCATTCATACTAAATCACTTGCAAAAATACCATATTTTGTTCAATGAAATCAGCATTTTTGCAGACTTAAGTAGCCTATATATAACTCATCTGTTTTTGATATTGAAGAGACAAAATGTATATTGCAAACTCAAAAATAATCTTTGTAGAGTAGTCAATGTCTATATAAATGTGTGTATGTGTATGTGTATATACACACACATATGGTTTCCTTATGTTGACTTAATTCAAACTCATATCCCAGGAAAATCACAATTAAGTCAGAATATCTTCATCATTAAACCCAGTTGTTAAAATTTTGTAAATTTGTGCATTTCAGAGACCTTTCTATATCAATGTTAATATAACTACCTAAGAATACTAGGAGTATATGTGTGTGTGTGTGTATATATATATATATATATATATATATATATATATATATATATATATTCTTTCTGTTACTATTCTGAGACTTCCAACTTGTCCTCAATTATCAGTTGATACAAGTTGAGCTATTTAAAAATATTTTTAAAGATTTTATTAAGGAGACAGACATTTAAAAAATTCTGCAGAATTGTATAGTGCATATATTTTCTCTACTGCAGCATGTGCTTACATGCTCATGTGATAGTCGGTGGAGTTAGGAGGCATTTCTTTCAGTAATTGTGGATAAGACATGGTGGTTGGGGCTCTGCTCTGGGGTTTTTGATGTTCAAGAAGTGTGAAGAAGCTCCCATTAGCCTGTTTTAGAACAGAGAAATTTGAGAGTATTTGCAAAAAAGTTTACAAATGAAGCAGGTGAAGATGTTGCTACAGCCCAAAGAGAGAGAGGTAGAGTCTGAACATCCAGAACTGAAGGCTTGTTGCCCCTATTGCCCCTGAAGCACTGCTATTTTGGGCATTATGAGGTAGGGGAAGCTGGGGCTGCTGCAGGCTGATGGAGATGGAAGGGCTTAGGACACTGCAGTGAGTTGAAGCACTAATCCTGAAAGCTGTGGCTCTCAGAGACAGAGAAATGAGGGATGTTTGCATTTTATATCGGAACTCCCACTTTAGGCTTGGAGAAAAAAAGGAGGCCAGATCTTTGGACACAGGTGTTATTTATTTGTTTGTTTGTTTGCTTGTTTTTTGAGACTAGGTCTTAGTATTTTTGCCCATAGAACCGCAGGCTCACGGTACCTACGGTACCACAGACTCAAGCCACCCCCAGCCTCAGCTTCCCAGGTACAGGGAAAGCTACCCAGATTACAGGTGCACGCCACCACACCCAGCTCTTTTTTGGGGGGGGAACTAGGTCTTGCTACGTTGCCCTGAGCGGAACTCGAAATGCGATTCCTGGTTCTGGCTGCGGCTTCCTAGACTGTCGCTTACAGGCATGCACCACCATGCCCAGCCTGGATCCAGGTGTCTTAAAACTCGGGGCCGGGGGGCTTTGCTCAGGATTTAGGGATCGACTGGATTGGGGTAAGATAAGGGGGGCAATGGTGACATCAATGACTCTTACCTCTTTTTTGTAAATAAATCCTGTTTTGTTTGCAGTGGATTTGCAGTTCATTTTGCAACGGTGGCTGCACGGGCTGGAAGACCTGGTGGAAATTGAGTTTAAAGTACCAGCAATTTCCCTTTAGATTGTTAGTTTGAGGCTTTTGCCTCTTTGCACTATATCACATCTTCTGTTGGAATACAGTCTCAAAGGTGTGCTTGTAGTTTTTAATCAGTGGGGAGCTAGAATTAGCAGTCCCACTTTCCCCAAACTTTGACTGGCTTAAAGGAAGTGGTTTTCTTAGAAATTAGGCAAAGTTAAAGAATTATTATTTTCCCCTCTCACACATATATTTAGTCCAAAGACAATACTACAAGAAGGGGTTTATTATTGGTCCCATTCATTTAAATATTTTTAATGCTGGAAAGTTAGCATTGACTTTTTCTCCCCACCAACATCTCCATCTTCTCCCTTCTTGACTCTAAACTTCAGAAACTTCACTTCATTTACTTTTATCCACTAGCTTTTATAAGCATATGCTTTGTTGAATCATTTGTCCAACATTTCTCTTTGTCATTCTGATTTCTCTTATTGTATAACTTTCCCTTAAATTCCTTCTTATTTGCTATAAATATCAATTTTTTCCCTATAACTGAATAATAATCCCATTGTGTGGATATACCGCATCTTAATCCAATCCTCCATCAGTGAGCACATAGGTTGTTTCCATGTTCTAGCAATTGTAAATAATACTGCAACAGCATTGCAGAACATGTTTTTCTAATTGATGATTTTATATTCTTTTGATTGATGACCAGAAATGTTACTGCTTAGTCAAACTTTATTTTTATGTAATAGAAATGTGTAGAACTTACTTGCAAATTTCCTCTCATCTCTATTCCATGACTTTCTGTTATTTTGCACTGTACCATGGCAGCTACTATGATTTCTGTCTATTGACTTCTCACTGGTTCCAACCAATGAGAAGTGTAGTAGGGGTGATTTGAAAGTTTAAGGTAATGAGGGCCTAAGCATGTTTCTTTCTCTTAGTCTGTGTATGTGTCTTTTATAAAAGAGGCTGGCATTCTTACTATGATTCCTAGAGCTATGGCTATGGTATAGTCCAGTTTTCTACCAGGTTTCAGTAACTCTGTCTTCCCTCCACATTCATTTTTAGTGGCAGTGATTTCCTATTTGGCTAATGGCTAAGTTTCATTCTGCTTTCTCAGGTCCTCTATCTTTCTGCGACTAAGTGTCTGCATTGAGTTTCTTTTACTTGAAGCACCTAGATTGATTTTCATTTTCCTGACTAGGTTTTGAAACATACAGTGGTCATTTGTACTAGTTCCACAGCCACTGTAGAAATTCAGTCATCATTATATTTTGCTGCATCTGTGACCCTGTGATATGAAGGGCATCACTTAAGTTAAGATTGTCTAGTGTGCAAGTGTCTAGTGAGCAAGTGTCTAATGAGCTGACATTCTCCATGAATATCTCTCTTTCTTCCTCTCAAGTGACAGGTGTCCCCACCCACTGTGTAACAGTCATTCTGGCTTTCTTTCAGGTCACTAAATGCACACACTTCTTTTATCTTAGTGTTTTTAAACATTATTAATTCTTTAGAATATCTCCAACTCTTGCTGTCTGAAAACACATGTATCCTCACTTGTTTCAAGCTAAACATTGCTTTTCCTGACGCCTCCCCTGGTGCTACGTTATTAAAGTTTCCCCGTTGTAAAGCTCATCCCACTATTTACTTCTTCCTCTTCATAATACATACAAAGTAATTAAATCATTTTCAATTGAATTTATGTTATAATTTATTATTATAATGTGAAAATGTAAGGTCAATGAAGAAAAAACCCAAATCTAAAATCATAAATGCTGTTTTACTAGCAGTTGTGATTACTCCTACACATAGGAAACAGATTCTGAGTAATATTTACTGAAAAAATTATTTCATTTAGTTCATTCAACATCCCTCGATCCAAGAACTAAATAAAGGACATGAAAAAGTAAACTAAATGGAAAGAAGTTGGAAATGGTTCCAAGCAGGGGAAACCGCATTCATTCTAGAGATAAGAAGAATAAAGTTCAAGGAGGTGAAGCAAATTTCCTGAGGTTATAGTGAGTTTTGATTTTTTTAGCCAGGTCCATGTAACCTCAGCACTTTGCTCTATTTTCTTATATCTGGGATATAAAACCATTACAAAACATTCACCACCATCTTCATCAAATTAAGCCGTTCAGTTGTGGTCGATATTTTCCAGCTCTCTGTGCTAACCATATTTCACAATTGAAGCAGCATGGGAACACAGTGTTCTGGAGAGAATTCAGCTCTGATGTCCAACCATTTTAGCTAAGAAGCTATTTTTTAGGTGTCTGTTAGCAGTGGGCCAAGGGTACCATTGGTGATAAAACAAAGCTGTGGGCATTAAGCTCAGAGAACCACTGACTTCCATACTGTTTTGGAGATTCAGTCAGACCCTAGCCATTCATTATGGAAAGAGGCAGGAGGCAAAAGTATGCCTGATGTTGGATCTAAGAACCTCTACAAAACTGAAAACAACATAAACTCATATGTCACATGAATGCCTGCATGAATGCCTTTATAAGGAGCTGTTAGTAGGCCATCAACATAGTGTATTTAGAGCTTTGACTATTGAAAAGCTTGCACTTAACTCTCTGTCTTTAGGTTAACTAATATTTCTTAAAATACTTTTGCTTTATTAAGAACAGTTAATGAGAGCAGGTGAGTAAAAGGCCTTCAGTAGTACAAACTATGACAGCTTAGAGTAGGTAGCTCAATTGTAAAGTTATTTTGCTCAGGGACATCTTAGTGACAGTGAATTGCATGTCTTTCTCTTTATGGTACTCAATCCTCATGATTAAAAGAAAATAACTCACTGAGTTATAAAGATAGGGCAGCAGGTGGGATGGAAAATTAGAATAGGTCAGGCATGAATTTTTAAATCTAACCCTATCGTGGGCTAGTTAACAAAGTTGTATCCCCTATGCCCACCTGTAAAATCTAGAAGATGTAGAAGGTTGTATTATTTATATTTCAGGACAAATACAAAATTAACCATGATCTGTTTTAAATATATTAATACTATTTAACATATATTAGACCTGTGGCCAACACACACATATACATACACATATTGTAACACAGAGCACCATACTTAAGACCAGATAATGCAAACTCACTTAAATATTCTTTGGCAATTAAGAAATCAGAGCAGACAATTCCAAATTCCCTTTAAGATTAAAAGTGAAAGTCCCACAGATCTCTCACTCCTTGCATTTGTAATATCTTGCCATGTAACATGTACAGAAAAATAACAACTGAAGATCCTTGAGAAAGTCTAACATTCCACCCATCACACAGTAGAATACATTTCCACTAAAATGAACATTATATTTAGGAAAGAACATGGTTTCCAATCCCAAATAGCATTTGATTCAACTATAATAATATTCAGATTATCAATAAAGGTTAGCAACATTTCCTCAGTCCAAACTTTTCTTTCCTTCTAATTTTGATAATGCAAAAATATTTTTTATTAAACATTAAGGTCATCGAAAGAGGAGCAAACATTTTTTTTCTAGAACCAAGGTTAAAAACCTAATGGGATTTGGTCTATCCAGTTTTCACTCAGATTTTCTATCTAACTTTTAAAAAGCCTGTCTGTATTAATGAGGTTGCAGATTTCAGTTGCATTCATGTCTATTTACTTGAGTATAAATAGCATCTTACCTGGGAGCTCTGTGTTTCTGCACTGCTGTTATATGGGTCATTTGATAGACCTATGGATACATTTATGCTTTCCGATTATTCTCTGACCGTGTGAGCATTTTATTACCACTACTATAATCCCCATAGTTATATCTTTCTATAGAAAGAGAAAAAATGTACATTTCCCCTTCTTAAAACACCCCATAAAAATATAAACTGCAGGCATTTGGACTCTCCCTTTGGAATTTCTATTTTTCTACCTAGTAGACTGCTTGTTTTCTTTTATTAATGTATTCATAAACTTTAGGAATTTATAGTTGTATATTTTCACTTTTGAATTTTGGTAAGCTTCTGCTCTGGAAAACAAATGGCTGTTACTCATGTTTGACTTTTTTTTTTCTTTTTTTTTTTTTTTTTTTTTTTTTTTTTTTTTTTTTTGCCTCTCAGCGTTGATAGTGGACACTTAATGTGACAATGAAATTTGTGTTTTATGACATATTACTGATGAAAGATTGATGTGCCTAATAAACAGAACTAATCTTCTAAAAAAGAAAGTAAGAGAGAAGGTAAAATAATACTAACACTTTACAGAACAGTGAGTAGAGGTATGAGCATTTATTTTATGGAAAAAGAAGTCATTGTTGTCAATTACATAAAGTCATTCTAATTCCAAAAGGATGAGATTCAAGAAAGTTTAAAATACAGTGATATATGAGTTCTTGTTATATGACAATGTACTGACAAAATCTAACACTTGATTATTCATTTTTTCTGTCAGAAGTATAGGGAAATAATGGTAGAAATGCAAAATGATGCAATACCTCTGGTAGTGTTATATCAAATTGTTGTGTTCTTTACTAGTTGATCCAAGTAATTCTGACTTTAAAATGATATTATAAGATATACACAGGATACAAACATGGAAATATTGTTATAGCAGAGGATAGAGGAAACATGAAAATCTATCATAAAGGGAAGCTGAATAAAATCTGATAGATCTACTGAAAAGTTAATGGATCATTGTTACAGAAATGAGAAATACTTCTACATGGAACTATGAGTGATGTCCCAAATGTAAGTCTGTGGTGGGGGGTAAAGTAATGAATGAGAGTTTATTATAAATAAACATAATGATTCTCTATTGTTTCTCTAGAAAAAATATGTGCAGTGTTTCATTTACATATCATACATACAAAAAATCTTTACATTTTCAAGAAAAACAAAGCATTGTACTTAAAAAATAAAAGGGAAGGCTACTTTTGGAGGGAGAAGATAAGGGTGAAGGAGAAAGAAAAGCTGGAATTCCATAATATGTAATGTTTTATAGTTTTAACTTTGTAAGCATGTGAATATTTTCTATATTTATAAAATAAAATTCCATCAAAAATGAAAATGAAGTAGACACATTTAAGTGGGTCTCAAGTTGATAACATAATTGACTCAAGAAAAATTATTCCAAAACATGTTAAACACAGTGTTACTATTATCCCGGTGGATTATGTTACAAGAAAAAAAAGTAAAATAAAATATTGACTAGTATATAGTCATTGTTGAAGTAGACATTTGCATTATTATCATGAGATTATTGAGTATGTATTATGAAATAAAGCAAAGAGTAATTTTCTTGATCTTATCAAGAATCATGGCAAAAGAAATTAGAAGTCACCCAGGTTAGATAAAGTTCATGCATCGTTTTATAGAAATATTTTTATTGAGGTAATACTAGTTTACATCATTGTTTCCATTATAGAAATGCAAGATTCCTCCTACCTTTTTCTGATATTGTTACCATAGTACACTCACTGCCAAAGAATCCATTTTTTACCACCATTAAACCTTAACCTTTTTTTATTTTTTTCCCTTCCCCAAGCCCATGCTTTCTTAAATTGGATTTAGAAATACCACCATGTGATATGGGTTTTAACTAAGGAACAATAACAACAGCAACAACAAAAAATGGACAAGTTTGGAATACTTCATTACAATCACTAATAAAATAATGGATCGTCAGAAGTGGTCGACATTATCATAAATACAATCTACTAAATATAGTTTGTTTTCTGTTGCAAGTATGCAACATATTAATAAAGTATTCAGGTCAAAAGCTCTATGATACTTATAATGTATAAAAACCATTACAGGTTGTGGCTTTTGTATCCTGGAAATACAGGAAAGAGAGAACACATTGAATGAGATCAATTAGATGATGATGGACGTTCCACATAATAAATACATTATTTCCTCAATAAATAATTGTATTGGAAAGTAAAGAGAGCATGATTCAATAATTTAAAAGAAAGTTACAAGAAGTATCAGCCTTTGCTATGTATATGAATTTCAAATTGAAAGAAGCAAACTTTCAAAAAATGACTGGAAAATCTGAACACTATTTAAATTACTGATGATATCAAATTTATAGATACAGTTTATTATAGATTAAGGTAGTAATGCAGTTATATTAAAAGTAAAACTTTATCTTTCGGAAATAGATGTTGCTGTGTTCACTGATGGAATGCTATATAAGATCTGATAAAATTAAAAAAATCAATGTTGGGAAATTTAGTTAATGTGATAGGTTACATAACATTGGCCAACTTGATAATTTTTGAGTCATTTGTGGCTATCTGGGTGTTTTTCTATATTGTTATATTATTCATGTCTTTTTTATTTTTGAAGAAATTCATTATATAAAGCACAAAAATGGCTGTGATAAAGATGTTTTGGGAGAATGAAAAATGAACCTTATGGCAAGGAAAACAACAACCAAAACAAGTGATAAGGATTATTTCATTAGAAAAGCTGTTTGTACCATGGAAGAAAAAAACCTACTTATATAAGTAGGTTCAAAAGATATCCTCTGAATAGGAGAAAATATTCATTTGTTACACTTATCCAAGAAATGTAATAATCCCATTAAGTTTAATAATAACAAACCAATTAATAATGAACTAAGATTGAAGAGACAGCTCACTAAAGATACCCTGAAGACCAATAGGTAAATGGAAAAATGTTCATTATCACCTTTAAAAAGGTAGATGCGGCTATAGATCACAATGATGTATCATATCACACCATGAGATTGCAGTATTAAAGACCCCTAATAGGATATGCTGGAGATTATGTGTAGAAAGAGAAACCCTACTAAATGTTAGTTGGACTACAAAGTGATAATGTTCATTTTTGGAGAGTGATCTGGATTTATCCTAAAAAATAGAAAAAACAGAACTACCATATGACCCAGCAATTCCACTTTTAGGCACCAATCCTAAAAAAACCTGAAATCATCTACTCAAATTACACAATGTATGAATATTGCAGCATAATTTACAATAGTAAACACATACAAAAAAAGCAATATAAATGTCCCCTGACAGGATTGAATTAAGAAAATGCAGTGTATTCACACAATGGAATATTAGTTAACCATTGACCACTATATTTTTATGTAAATCCCCTATTTTGTTAATAGCAAAAAGTTGCCATTTATGGCAAATTGTAGGACTTTGGAGAGAATGTACTAAAGCCTGTCAAAATAACAGACATCTATACTGGGCAATTGCATAGGTAACTCAACAAAGCAAAATAGTAACAAAAAACTAGTGGATACAAACAAATGAAGTGAGTATTGTGAGGTTAAGAGGTAGAGGGAGAGAAAGAGCAACAGTTACAAGGCATGGTGAGGGAGAGCTATAGAAATGTCCTATCATTGTTTATCACTCAGATATCTTAAATGGATGAAAAATTGATCCATGACAGACATGCAGAAAACCCAAGTAATTGTTACTCTACTAAAAATAGCTCCTTATCAGTTGATCATGTATTATCTATACTTATTTTTATGTGGTTATGCCTGTCTTCAGACATTCATTGTTAAAATACCTTTTTTTTCATTTATTAAATTTAGATAACATTGGTTTACAACATTGTATATGATTCAGAAGGATAGGATCAAAATAAAATGTCTACCCCAAGAGAAACGAAAGAATAAATCCAGTTTTTGAGAAGTATACTATCTGACTTTGCTAGTTCTATTAACAAGAAATAATGGATTGATATAGAAGAATTTGATAGGGAAATTAACTTAAAACTGTTCTTATATAACATTTCAGTTATGGAGAACAGATTTACTCTAGCTGTTTTAGTTGGAAGGGATTTATTATAGGATGCCACATGCTTATTGGGGTTAGGGGAGTTAAAAGTACATTTTAGGCTGAGCTTCAGAGTATTACACCAAAAGTGCTTCTGTTGGCACTGGCTTCTGCCTACCCTGTGAGTGAAAACATCCACTTCAGAGCATGGCCACAACTGGATACTGCACCCATTAGGCCACCAGCTTTGGGACAGCTTTGTCATTGTGGTTTATAGTTATATCTACCTTATTAAAGGTGCTTATGAACATTTTCCCACTTTTTGCTCCAATCTGCAGAAAAAAAAAAAAGAACATCTGACTGATTCTAAATAAAATTTGGAACTAGAACTAATAAATTGTCTGCAATATAGTTTCAATGTCCCTATCATTTTAGTCCTGGAAGTCATATAAGATAAAGGATAGATGTAAAACATGAATCAACTATATACATTACAAGGGTCATGCATTTCATCACATAGTTTATAAAACTCTGCTTTTTTCAGCCTTCTCCTTGTCACTTCCATCTGTGACACCTAAAGCTGACTCCTCTCTTGACAGCAAGGCATAAAATTGTATACAATAGTTTTGCTATTTTTTTTATCTTATTCTACTTGTGCAAAACACACAGAGGAAAAGTGGTTTTCCTTTTCTCTTACACTGAACAGCTACATCGTGAACACCCAAATCAACACGATGTGATTCCTTGGACTCTGCATGGTGCAAAGAACCACATGTTTCTGTACAGGCACTACCTGTCTCTTCTTCTGCCTGCATTTCGGTGCAGAACATTTCACAGTGAAAATTTAAAGCGACCTTGCGAAGGAGTTCAGC
>PVHY01020271.1:0-11050 GCA_004024945.1 Uropsilus gracilis | reverse complement strand
GCTTGCTTATTTATTTATTTATTTATTTATTTATTTATTTATTTATTTATTTATTTATTTATTTATTTATTTATTTATTTATTTATTCATTCATTCACTCATTCATTCATTCATTCATTTATTTATTTATTTATTTATTTGGAAAAAGAAACAGAACAACAGAACACATATCAATACAGTAATCAAGGCCTGGATTCAAACAATTCTGTGTCAGGAGTAGATAATATATTCTAATTAAGACATTAATTAAAACTCTTCTTACCTAATTAGAAAATATAAAAGTACTCTTAGAATTTTTCCTTTTAAATGATCTGAAACAGATGATTAGCAGGTGTTCTTAATGTAATTTTTTATTAAATAGAATACCAATGGACAAAAATTAGACATGTAAATAACAACATTACAATCAATCATTATTAAATGTTGGGAGCAGCTGCTAGATAGGTGATGTGGAGGCACTGGCCCCACTTTCCTGGTCCCTGGCCAACAATATAATTGCTTTCTGCTTACTCCCAAATTCGGCTATACTTTTAATTAGACAAGTTCCATTCTCCAACCTTTTCCCTGAACTTTGTAGGAGTCCTTATGCCCTTTGAATCTCCCAGAACTCAGGTTCTAAAAGGAAGAACCCAAGGGAATGATTCAAATTGGAGCAGAGGAATCTAGGTTAAAGATGGGAAATATCACAACAGACTCTGAGGAAGTGAGCAGGACCTGCTAGAGCTCACCAGGGAGGACAGCTGTGTTCTCATTTTTGAGAGTCACTGTTGAGTCTCTGGAATCTGCATGAAGTCAGGTCAGTTTTGTTTTTCCCAATCTGGATAGTTATATTTTCTCAGTTATATCATGTATGAAAATCTATTTTCTTTGCTTGTTTTCATCCTTGTAGTCAAGGGAAATCTTCCCAAGTGTATCTGTTTTTCTGTTGTGCTAGAGTGACTGTTACATCCACAAAGCTCAAACAAGATTGAGAACAAGGTAGGTGCCTAAAAAATGTTGAAAACAAAATGAATGAACAAATCACACTTAAGTATTTTTTTTGGGGGGGAGTATTGGAGGAAGAGAACATGTAAGAGATTATTCTTTCTGGTATTATACATGCTTTGGGGAATGGGTACTATGTTTGAAACTTCTAATGTAATCAGAACCTTCAGCACAGTGGTCAGTTGTCAATCAATTACAGATTAGAACCCCATTATCACAGAGAAGTATAAAAAATCCTTTTATCCTGAAATAATAACAGACTCAGTCCTTTAATCACTACACTGACTGGTTCCTACAAAGAAACCCACATGAAGACAACTAAACCTAAGTTTATACCTAGAAGGGAAAGCAAAAAGATGATCACAGTCAGCTTCCACATATAATAGAACGTAGATAAAGATGAGGCATTAAAGAAAGTAGCACCAATGACTGCAAAGACACACTGACATAAACACTAATTGGTCTACTTTGCAAGGACTGATTGGTCATTGAGTGGATGGGATGAAGAGTGAAGGCATAATGCATGGCTGTAAGATGGTCAGGTCTTAAAAATTAAAAAAAAAAAATCTTAGATGCATGAAAAGAGATAGCCAGCTATTGCACTGTGCCTCAAAATTGATAACTGGTGGATTTTAATTAAAAAATTGAGTTGTAAAATTTGTCTTTAGAAATCTCTTTGAGATATTCTGATAGAGAATGGTCTAAGAAGGGGAAAGCCAGGAGGAGAAAAACACTGACATTGGGAGAGTGAACATTTCTTCTAATTCTGAATTTTAATTTCTTCTCAAGTGTCTATTTTAACTAAATCAGAAGGAGTGTTTCTCTTGTCCTTTTAGTACTTTCCTATGGGGTATCTAAATTCTAAGCATAAGTTTTAAGTCCATTGAGGCTTTTTTTAATAGAAAGTATAAACCAAGGTTGGAGGAAAGAACCTGAATCTATCAAAATCAGTGATTTCCCTGATGGTTGCTGTAAAAAGGACTGCCTGCCTTCCCAAGTTTTGGTATATTCTAAATAAAAACATTGATATCTTCACAAGAGAAAAGATATAAAAGTGTTACCTAAAATTGCTGTGCAACCATAAAGAAAATAAATGACTCTATTACTTTGAAATGTAAGCAAACATTGGCACTAAAGCCCTGGGCAACACATGAAACCATCCACTATTAATAAATGTAAGTTTGATGACCTCAGCTCTTATGGTGTATAAAGGAACACTAGCATCATTTTCTGGGAAAGGCTATTTGGTTACTTCTAGTTGAGGAGAAGGTCACAGGGATGAGGTTTTGTGATTCAGCCTCTTCTTTCAAACTCTGCTTGGCTTTACCTTCCATAGCTCAGGAGAAATAAGATAGAAGCATCTACCCTTGGTCAGTGGGAAAATTTTAACCAAAGCAGAAATCATAGTGTTCCAAGTTCCATAGTGTTCCAAGTTCTAAATGCTTTTCAGTGTCTCTGCATTACCTACTTGGGTAGACTCCATTGACACATTTAACCCTGGGCATGAATATAGCTGAGGTTACTTTGTTTATATATATGAATGTCTGTAGATTGCTTGGAGTGACTCATGGTGAAAATGAGTCACTTTAGAGTAAAAAGGGATCTAATTTTAGTTAACCCTTGGAACTACAAAGTCACATAACACAATGGGTAAATGCATTTAGTCTAGACGTTGTTTAATTGCCAAAAAAAACAAAACAAAAAAAAAGCAAAACAAACAAACAAAAAAACAACTACCCACTGCTGCTATAAATGTTTGGTTATGAACAGAGAAAGTTGAGTGGACAAGTCCTGCCTGTGATGTTTTGAAACCAGAGATCTGTGCTCCAGTTCTGTCTTCTGGGGTCCCAATATTATTAGCAAGATACTTCACTCCTTAATCGTCTATGTCCTCTCATTCATACGCCCTCTGTAAACTTTGGCAACTAAAAGTTTGTTCTCCATTTTCAATGTTTTAACATTTAAAAATGTAGCATCAATCATGCCATATCTCTCCTAATCTTTTGATACCAATATTTTCACCTTTCCATAATTCTGTGGATAATTATCCAAGGTGTTGAATATATCAATTGTTCATTCTTTTTCACTACTGAGTAACATTCCGTAATGTGACTGTAATGTTCTGTAATGTTAACCATTCATTTATCTAATGACAATTGAGGTTTTTTGTATTCATGTCTTATTCAACACTTGTTTTTTCTGGACTTTTTCATATGGGTCATTCTCACAGGAGTGAAGTGATATGTCATTTTGGTTTTTATTTGAATTTACTTGATAATAAGTGAAGATGTTATTTTTCACATGCTGAATGGCATTAGGTATTTTATTTGAGGACTATCTGTTTAGCTATTTTTCCCATCTTTTGATTTGGGTAATTGTTGTTGTTGAGTTGTATGGATCTTTGTAGATTATAGATGTTAGCCCCTTGTCAGATGTAAAAAGGCCAAGTTTATTCTACTATACATCAGGGTATCTTTTTATTTTAATAAGAGTTTCACTTGTTGGACAGATGTTATTTAGTTCAATGTAGTCCCACTTGTTTGTGGTGAATCCAAAATTTTGTTTCCAAACATCCTTTCTTAAGGTCCAACAGAAAAACTCTTCAGGAAACAGAAACAAAATGGCATATCTAAAGGGTATGCATTTAAAAAATATGTTTCATATGAAGATGTTAAGAAAACTTTTCATTCTGTAATGAAAGGAAAATTGAAGGCAAGGCTGTCAGCATAAGCCCCAGAGGTTTACCCACTGCCAGTTACCCAGAACTCTTCCTCTCAAAGGTCAGTTTGAGGAGCCCCCAGAAGGGACATTAAATGAATTTTTTGACTCCTCTATTCAGAGGAGGCTAGTCAATAAATGTGAGACCAGAACTTCCAAGGAGCTTAGTTTTGTAGATTTGAATAATGAAGAAGATGACAGTGTTGCAAATGATGTCATAGGAGGATGTAGAATTTATGAACACAAAATCACCTTGCAGTGGACTAAGACCCCCATAACCATGGAGTGGAGTGAAAGGTGTTATTGGTGGTCAAAGAGATGGAGAAGAGACTGAGATGGATTCTTGGCAGAGGTCAGAAATCCACAAAGAGGCTTTGTGGACTAAGGAAGCTTTTGTGGAGGTAGAAGAGTAGCTGGAAATCAGAAAAACAAGGAACCAGATTGAATAGTTTTCCTATCCTTAAAACATTTCCCCTTCCCTTTGAAAGAAAGAGCTGTTACCTGATCAATGACAGTCTTCAAAGAACATTCCAACATAGTTTTGTGGTGTACCTGGAAAACTGTATATATATCATGGGATGGTTTTATATATATCATATATATCTGAGTGTATATTCATATATATAGCTGAGTGTATATTCATATATACAGTCTCACTAGCAAGGTAAGTGGGTTTCTTTGTCTCTACTTTTTCTCCAGCATATTCCCTTCCTTCCTTCCTTCCTTCCTTCCTTCCTTCCTTCCTTCCTTCCTTCCTTCCTTCCTTCCTTCCTTCCTTCCTTCCTTCTTTGTTTTTATCTTTTTTTTTTGACATAGGCCATTCTAACTGTAGTGAGGTAGTATCACCTTGTCATTTTTATTTGCATTTCTTTTATACTTCGTGATGTTCAACATCTTTTCATATGCCTCTTTACTATTGCATTTTTTCTTTGGCAAAGTGTCCTTTATGTTCCTTTGCCCATTTTTTTTTGACACTAGATCTTGCTATTTTTGTCTGTGAATTTGCAGGTTCACATTGCCCAGGGTACCACAGACTCAAGCAATCTCCAGCCTCAGCTTCCCAGGTAGCTGGGGTTATAGATGCATGCCACCACGCTCAGATATTTTTTGGGGTATAGGTCTCTCTACATGCCCCCAGCGGGACTTGAACCATGATCCCTGGCCCAGCCGCTGCTTCCTAGGCCACCACTTACAGCATGTGCCACCATGCCTGGCCTCCTTTGTCCATTTTTTTAACTGGGCTGTTTTTCTTGATTTTTGTTGAGTTATGTAAACTATTCATAGATCTTTGATATCATAGATAGATGTTTTATTTTAAAAGCAACACAGGAACATTGAAAAAATTACTGAAACTGGAAGGACATGCATGCAATGAAGCAATAAGGATAGATTTTTATTAAACTGGGGTTTAAGTCTAAGATTTTTTTCTGCTACTTACATATATAATCTAAGCAACTTCCCTTTTGCTTCTAATTCTCACTAATTCTAAACCTCAAAATAAACCAACTTTGAACAAAAAGCTGCAACAGTCTCAAGCACAGGATGGGTAAGGAGAGAGTTAAGGGGAATTTTGATAAAAGTTTTGAATTAAAAATTTTTTAAATATATTTACCCAGTGCATCTTAGTTCAGCAGTTGCAGGTACTTCTTGAAAGAGTCAGCATGTAGCCATCTCAGAGGATCCAGTTTCTTTGTCCTTATTGATTACAACAGAAAGCATATGTATGTGCCTTGTGTACAAAATAGATATAGAATCATGTGTCTTGGATATGCCATTCTAAACTAAAAATATCATATCTTATTTCCTTTACTTTAATATATTTTCCAAAAATTTCAATGAAATGCATTTTAATTAAAATACATACTGGAATAAATACCTCCATTTATTAAATACATACTATGCACTTAAATGTACTGATGGATGGGGATTCTTTAAACTGTTATATCCAACTGTGTGGGGGACTCTCAAGCTACTGAAAATGAAACTATCATTTGATCCAGCAAACCCACTTCTAGGAATCTACCCAAAGGATACCAAAACACTAATTCAGAAAGACATGTGTATTCAGATGTTTATTGCAGCACTATTTACAATATCCAGGATATGGAAATGACCTGAATGCCCCCAAACTGATGAATGATTGAAAAGATGTGATATAATTACACAATGGAATGTTATTCTGCAATCAAAACAGACACATATGGCACATTTGTAATAACATAGGTAACATGTGATCATATGGATTCCCTAAGAGGGAATCATATTAGCAGAAATAATTCAGAAAGAAAAAGACATAAACCACATGGTCTTATCAATAATTGGATATAAGAATAACAAACAAAAGGCCAAGAAAAAGTCAAAACAAATTGACAACAGAACTGGGACAAGCAGCTAAGGAAGGGAATGGGAAGGGGAGAGGAGGAAATCAGGGAAGGAAGGAGCACAAAAAGATCAAGATGAAAGTTCACGGGTGATAAGGTGGAAGGAGAATACTGAGGAATGTGATGATGTAATATATATATGTACATAGATATATACATAAATATGTAAACAACAAATTGTCACTTTAAAAACTTTATATCAGAAACTTAATTTTAAGCTATTAATTATGTCCTACCTCCTGATTAGAGCAGACAATTTCACTGACTACTCACTGAGCAAATCATAAACAGAGGAAAGGAACAGAATTCATTTGACTTCTCTTGAAAATGTCACTTGAATATTATCTATTGTAATCCTATTTACTTCTGTTATAAAGTAAGTTATATGCCCTCTCTATTACAAGGTTTGTTTTCCCATCTAGGCCTTTTCCTTACAATTCATTTTCAGCATAAATCATATCTTTCTAAAAACTTTTAAGGTTCTCAATGTTAGTGAATCTCAGCAATTTTTTTCATTGCAATCCTCAGAAATATAGAATTACCCAACAGTTCTATTTAAGCAGATAAGTTTAAAATATATACTTTTAATAATTTGTGCCTGATAGAAAAAAATTAAAATAAAAACACTTTCATTCTTCAATCCACCTTTGTTAGTGGTACAGGTATGCCAGTTGGGCCGAAAATTTTTTAACCTATGAAATCAACCTGTATCCACTGCCCTGGTATCCTATTTCATAGTGATTTTTCACAGGATATGTGCTTTTCATAGCAGCAAACAACTGAGAACGCAGCTTCACATCAAAAAAGACTCAGTGGATTCTAAAGTTAGAAATATCCATAGACATCAATGAATTTCATAGGGTGTTTAACAGGTGTCAAGTATCACTATATTTTTCTCAAAAATCACCCCCCTCCAGCTGTTCTGACGCACTTGAATACTCAAATAAGGGAACAGGAACAAATATCAATTAAAGATGTTGGACTTCCAATTCCAAAAGTGCCATATCCTAGGTGTGTACCATTTAAATTGTGTGTGGGAACGTGCGTGTGTGTGTGTGTGTGTGTGTGTGTGTGTGTGTGTGTGTGTGTTTGTCTTAATTTTACAATAATAGTATTTAGGTTGAATGCTTGTTATAAAAATCCAGTAAAATTTTATAATGTGTTTGAAACAAATCCAGGCATTGGGAATACACTACATAAATAAGTATTAGTTGTTTATTTATATGATCACAATGCTGCCATTTTCCAAATTGTTAACTTCATTATCCATTAAAATTTTTCATAAGGACTCTTAATATTGTAAGCACAAACATTTTTAAATGGCATTTAAAACAAGGGAAAGAGAAAGAGCAGTTCTTCACTTTGCTCTTAGTATATATTTTTCCTTTTATTCACTTACTTGAAAGGACTGTGACCTCGGTGTGGGGTATGGACCCCCTTCTCTCCCCTGTAGATCCCTTCTCTCTCCCTCTTAATGAATCTCCAGACTTGCTCCTCTGGTTAAATTCTCCACAACATATGCCCAGCCTTTGAGAAATCTTGTACTCTGCTCAATGTCCTGGTCTTTTTGAATGTTTAGATTTCTATGCCATATATGTCACTATCTTCTTTTCCACTATGGAAAGTATAGTAGTTATGAAATTTTTTTTCTTAGTGACTTGCACATTGAAAAAAATCTGTAGATTTTGTTTGGAAGAAAAGAGGACTGACCCAATATGTGGATTCTGATTAATTGAATCTATGAAGACTCTTGCACCATGAAGAGAGGATGAGAACAGTATCATCATCTGCATTTCTCAAAAACAGAATGATATTTCAATAAGTATTCTTCACCACTGTAGTGCTGTTAACTTCATCTCCGGGAGTTTGGATTTCCCCCTTTTACTCTGAAAGTTCATGCAGGTTTTAGAGATGCATTTTCCTGCACATGTTGAATAACAGAATAGCATTGATTGAAAGACTGAAACAAGAACACTTTATTTCTCACCACTACAGATGTTGGGTATTAAGGTTGGGTACCAGCATGCCCAGTGTCTGGTGAGCTGCCCATCTTGTGCCTCATGGGCTTTTCTTAGTGAAAGGCATGTGGGAGGAGTTTGGGAGTGAATATTTCTTTTTTCCTTTTTAGGTTACTAATTCCGTGGTGAGTGTCCCATTTCCATGCTTTATGAGCTTACCTAATTCTTCTACCTAAAGACGTCATCTTCAAATACATTGTGATGAGGACCAGGACTTCACCATTTGAATTTTGAAGGGACACATCTATTATTCTGGATTGCATTTCTGTGGAAATAGATTGTGGTATTCCCTATTCGTTTGGTTATAAGGACTTCCTTTTCCCGCAGGGCCCATGTGTTAAAAGATTATCAAGCTCAACAATGACAGTGTCACATTTTAAATGTCCAGATCACATCATTTCTTGAGGTAATGGTCATAGAACAGTCTGTCTAATTAAGTGGGGGTGGGACATTCCCAAGATTATGAGGAATTATTGACAGGAAGCTTAGTCATTAATGTTTCCGAGGTTTAAGTAACTGCATGGGTTATTCAGTTTGGAGGTTAACATTAAAAGTCAGCACTCTGTATTTCCCCCCTTACTCATTGCATAAATTGACATCATCACCAGAGTCACTTTAAAAAATATGACTTCCTTACAGTCAGCTCTGGCATTACATTTCCTATAAGCAGCAAACTCTTACTTCCATTTTTTTTTCTGTGTAATTCTACTCTTGGATTCTCCAATACCTTAAAAGCAATACAGTGAACATGCAAACTGTTCTTTTAACTTCCTCCAAAATTTTGTTTCCTTCCATTCCTAATCTTGGGAATCATATCAATAACTCATCCGTTGGTCTAATAAACATCCCATTTATCTTTCCTTCTCTATCTCTGTTGTCTACCCAGTTGTTAAATATTATGGAGTCCATAGTTCCTCACTAAAATAACCATTTCTTCTCAACAGTAACTGCTGATACTGCACAGTGTGAATTTTAATACCAAGTGGTTTAGCAAATTAATCCCAATCACTCAGTTTAAAAACTCTATGAGAAAAAGCAATATCCTTATCTCCACTTAACAGATAGAATACCTACAGTTATACAATGGATGTGCCAACTCAACATCCATTGAGTAAGTAAAAGCATCATGTATATCATTTGGATTTCCATAGGTATCTATCTATCTATCTATCTATCTATCTATCTATCTATCTATCTATCTATCTATCTATCTATCTATCCATCTATCTATCTGTCTGTCTGTCCGTCCATCTGTCTATTCAATCTGACCTATTTTTTCTATGTGAGAAAGGTACATGTCTTAGATTATGTTTATTACCTCTCCATATGCCATAATAAACTGTTGATATTTCCTATGTGTAAGAGTTCAGTGCTTTTATTATGTATAAAGTGAATACTTTAAGATACTAAAGTATCTAAGAAATGCATGTTGTTTGATTTTTCATTGAAATCATTTGAACTATGATTTCACCCTTATATGTTTATTGGTATTAGAAACTGTCTACAAATTTTGAGTGGTGGATTGGGATGGGAAGGAAAGGAGGGAGAAAGCGAGAGAGACTTACATTGGGAGAAGTTGTTGATATAACAAATATAATATTATTCTATCCAAGATATTACATTTCCAATATTGATTATTTGCATGTCATCTTTCTGCAGCTGGTACCTAACTTCTGCATTGAGAGATTTCAAATAAAAAGAAGGTGTGGCAGCCAGAGACCGATAAGCTTCTAATATGTTCACTATTATCCAGGTGAGTTTTCATGTTTTTATGTAAAATATTCCTATTAGTAACTATAAAATGGGTTAAGTTTTTGTAATACATTAGAGGCCTTTAGCTCAATATTCTCTTTTCTTATCTAGTCTTTATGAATATTATTATGCTCATTCATAAACTGGATTAAAAGGTGTTTTGTAAACCTAGACTCCTGGAAACAATTATTGTCAAAATTTATTTGCCAGTAGTTATGAATAAATATACGCTTTATTCAACTTGCAAAGCACATAATCATTAAAACATGTTTAGACTAGTATTTTGCCTATATATTTTTTAATGAAAGAATCAATTCTTTTTTAGATTTTCCAGTCTTCTTCCTCCAAATTTGGAAAACCAATTAATTCTTATATGATCTTCAAGTAATAAAAATGTCGATAAGAGTAAAAAAAAAGTGTTGGAAACAGATAAGCAAGCTCATATATCATGTCCTACAGACAAATATGGAGTGATCAAAATAACTCAATTTTATCCCCCCCCCCCTTCTACATATCTACTGCCAATAGTTCATGTGTTTCTCAACTTGCTGGTTTTTGAGTATAAGTTTTGCACTTGAGCATAGAGTTTTAAAAAGTCTCCTTTGTATGCTTGCTCCCCAAGAGCAGAAGGGATCTGTCACTGAAGTGTTAAGGAATGTGATTGAATTAACAGCTAGAAGAAATAACTGAGTAACAGCGTTGACCTGTGAAAGGAAAGTTACTAGGCCTTTTTGCTCTTTGCAAATGCAGGATAAAGTTTAATTGAAATTGTGTTAACCTCAAAATGTGGGAGACCAACATTAAATGTGAAAAACCAACCATGAGCCTTGTTTAAATACTCTGTATTTTCTGCTAGGGCAGATAAAGTTCTAACTTGACAATTAATTGCCTAGAGAAATTTTCATTGCTGTTTTTCACTGAGATGACTTCATAAGTAGAAAATATAACACACAGGAACAGTGTTAATATATTAGAATGTATCATCTTATTCAGTCTCAGAGGAAACTAGCTCTAAAAAGACATGCTTTGGTTTCAGTCAGAACACCCTTCTTGTTTTTTTTTTTTTATATATATAATTATTTTTTTTATTTAAAGTAAATTTCACATCTTTGCAATCCCAAGGATTTGCCCCCCCCCTTTCCCCCTTCCCCCTTTCCCTTCTGTCCATTGTTGTGTGCTTCAGTTTGGTGCTCAGCC
>PVHY01020270.1:0-25863 GCA_004024945.1 Uropsilus gracilis | reverse complement strand
GGTTGCCAGTGCTCACACGTGTCCAAGAATGTCTCCTTTGGAAAGTCACGTTCTCCTGGGCGTTGCTGATAGTGAGCAATGCCTGGGGATCTCAACCAATGCTTGGGGAACTTCCCAAAGCCATGTGGTGGAAACAGGTAGATGAGGTGAGTGACAACAGGTGAACGCCGGTGGGGTCTGAGACACAGCTGTGATGTCACTGACTAGAGGGACTGGTGAACCGCGACCAAATGACTCCCAAAGAATCAACCTTTGGAGGCAGCCCCAGGATGACTGTTTTCAAAGACACGCTCACATTTCTCATTTTGAATGCATATAATCGACACGTGAAAGGAACACGCTTAGCAAAGCTTAAGGCCATCATATAAAACACCCACAAATGTCCCCTATTTCTTAATGAAAACAGTGGACATTTTGTGAACTAACCAACTTAAGACAGAATTTGAAAAGACATTCTTTAACCCAAGCCTACTTGAGCTTGAAAATGAGTTTTAATTTTATTGTCTTCTAGTTATTCATTTATGCTGATGAATAATATATATGAATTATATCAGCATAAATGCTTTAAAATTCATAAAATCCAGTGGAGTTGGGATGCACTCATCTAAAGATAAATCGGGTATCAAAATTTTCCCATTTGACTTCCAAGCACAATTTGATCAGCCTTCAAATTTCCGCACAATTTTGGTTTGCATGTGGTTGCAGAAGATGTAAAAGAAAAGAAAAAAGTAGGTAGTAAACATCAAGTAAGAAAAACATCTGACAAAATTGCAGGGGCTACCGATCAGGCCATTCTTGTTCAGATCTTAGCCAGATGGAAATTTCTATGAATCGCTATTTCCTAGAGCGACATTGACCAAGTTTTCGGAAATGTGCTTTAGCTCACAAGTATAATTTTATCAGGTGTGAATCGCTGTAGCATACAAAGCTATAACCCAGATTTTTGGAGATACTTGGGTTGGAGAAACACACATGTATACACATATGAACATGTGTACACACAGACATGTAAGCATGTCCATATACATACTTGTTTGTAAGCAATTTCAAAAACCATGAGGGTTGTTGGCTCAGCAACTAGAAAATGCATGTCAGAGACAATGTGTATGTCCACATTTCTCAAGAGTAGGCAGTCATTCATAGCAGCCATGTGGCAATCATCAGACTCAACTCTCAATAATAGAGATCTGTCCATCAAGAGGAATTATCCTTATGGGAAGGCAAGCACCATCCATTTCTAGTCATCAGGAGTATTCAGTGATCGCTACTGACAAAGACCAGGGAAGACGTTAGTAGTACTTAGTTCTTACGCTTCTAGTCATAAACACCAAAATACTTTCTCTAGCAACAATGAATCCCACAGGTTAACAGAACAGGCCATGATGCCCCCTTTGGATTTAGTCCGTATTTTGAAGGGATTTATAGATCCAGGTAATCTGGTTGCCAGGCACTGTTTACAAACTCACACAATCTTTCTAGCCCAGCCGAGTCTGAGCCACCACCACCCTCCACCTTTCCAGTCAGGGTCACGAGGCGTTTTCTGCCACAAACAGCACGAGTTCTTCAAGAGCAGACACTCTGTTCTCTACCCGGCTGAGCGGACTCTCGGAGGCTGAGGACTAGACAGCCCTTCTGAGGCTGTAGCACCTCCTAGTGTCGCGATGTTGATGATCTGCCTCCTTTCTTCATGTCTGATCTCCTTTTGCCATTGGATTAAATAAGCCAGCTGGGCCGGGCACAGTGGCGCGTGCCTGTAAGTGGTAGCCTAGGAGGCTGCAGCGGGGACCAGGGATGGCGGTTTGAGGCCCGCTGGGGGTACGTAACGAGACTGAGTCCCCCAAAAATAGCTGGACGTGGTGGTGCGTGCCTGTAATCCCAGCTGCCTGGGAGGCTGAGGCTGGGGATGGCTTGAGTCCGTGGTTCCCCGGGCAACCTGAGCCTGTGATTCCACGGGCAAAAATAGCGAGACCTGGTCTCAAAATAAACAAACAAACGAACAAGTAAATAAACAAGCCAGCTTGCAACCAGCTCAAAGCAACGTGGCGTTCGTGTGTTCGCTACACGGGCTCCCAGCGGTGCTGTTTTCATCATTCCCCAGACGTCCCTTAGACGTGGAGGCTGTCTGTCCAAGGGCTGCTTTTTTTTTTTTTTTTTTTTTGAGACGAGGTCTCGCTTTGTTCCCCAGGAAACCACAGGCTCACGTTGCCCGGGGTACCACAGACTCAAGCCACCCCCAGTCTCAGCCTCCCAGGTAGCTGGGATTACAGGTGTGCGCCACCACACCCAGCTATTCTTTGAGACTAGTTCTTGCTATGTTGCCCTGGGCGGGTCTCGAACCCGCGGATTTGAGCAATTCTTCGTCTCGGCCTCCCTTCGTAGGCTGTGATTAAAGGCACGTGCCACCGTGCCCGGCCCGGAAGTGTTCTGTCTTTCTGGAGCCTCCTTCCTAAAATAACTCTCCCAAAAGGACCTGGCACCATGGTGGACTGTCATTCACATCTTGCAAGGGCCAGCCCCCCGGTTCGTCACCATGGGGGGGTGGGGGTGGGGGGAAGGGGGTGCACCCTCGCCACTTCCGACAGAGCTTGGCAACTCATTACTGACAAGAGCTGTGAGAGGAAAACAGGCCTCCACACAACGACTTCAGCTCGGACCACCTTCGCCCACCTGCAGGACGCGTTTCAACAGCAGCCTGCGGCCGTCTCTCGTGTTCTGCCCGGTGGTTCTGGATGGAAGGAGACTGAAGAGCTTCCACTTCCTTCGTCACATTCATGAGTTCAGCATGTCTAGAGCATCTGCCATGGCCAAGCTCTGTAACTGAAGTCCTAGTGGCGTGACTTCCCCAGGAACCCCCTGCCCCCAGGAGTCCATACTTGACTGGAAGCTGACACCGTCAGCTACACTCTGCAAGCAAGATAACGAAGCAGCTAGGAACTGAGGTGACTCCTTATTGAAGATGAGCTTCCTCATCATAACTCCATGTGGATTTTGAGGGCTCGTCTAACCCCATATTTCACTCGAAGGCCCTATTTTGAAAGCAGCATTTGCTGACATTCTAACACACGTGGAGATCGGTTTCTGAGGAAAAACACACCGTAGAGGGAATGGAAATGCTGGCAAGTAAAAGAAGGCAGCTGTCGATGGCGCTCTCAATATTCAGTCCATGGCCTACGTGTCTCAGTAAGATGTGAGGCCTCGGACGAGCGGCGTGCAGAGCCGCAGGCAAGCCCCGATTCCTCACGCACGGTTTCCACACCTGGACTCTCCCCGCACTGTGGACTTCCCATCTCCTTCCCCAGCCAGACTCCTCAGCCGGTTCACATGCTAAGTATAAACTAGCCAAAGGAAATGAGTCAAAATGTTTTTGCAGACGTTTTGAAACGTCTTTTCAAAAAAACTGCAAACTCAGCTGACTAAATGGACATTGTTTTGTTTAGCTACATGGACGCTTCTGAATTACCTCGATTACTGTGAGCAAGTGATGACACAAACCGCCTATGGAACAATCCCACTCAAAATCTTTGAACCAGTGAGATCAACTGTGAGAATCTCAAGTTTACACGATGTTACTATCAGCTCTCAAAACAGGCGCAGTTGCATATGGCTGCGTATTTCATGCCCATTTTGTGCAGCTGGGACTGGACTTCTCTTTGTTGATATACCCAAACCCAGAAGGTTTAGCAACAGAGTAAAACACACACAAAAGCCTACATTTGGGCAAGTTACAATGTCTACGGGTTTCACCTCAGAATCTGTTAACCTCAAAAATGCAATTCTACAGCACCCCGACCACCAGGCTCCCCAAACCTCGTCCATGTGCAAAGGCAGCAGGAGGGTCACTGCCAGCTAAGGCCAGCCGCACCATCTACTGGACTGCTGACCACAAGAGATGACTTTCTAGCATGCAAATACCCTGGCTGGCCTTTCTCTTAAGAGCTAGCCAACAGCCTCTCCGTTTTATTCAGGTTTGGCATCTTTTCCAACTGACTTCAAGAATTATATCACTTTCCCTGCAGAACGTCTCAGAGAAACAACGGTTAGCGAATTGAAAAAAATTCAACAGTTGGAGAAGTTAAAATTTGGCACCTCTATTAGAACTGGGTTGAAATATTTAAGAAACCATCTTTTGGAAGCATACCTTTTTGTCAGTTCTGACATCTTTGTTTAAAAAGCAAACTATGAGGCTGGGCATGGTGGTGCACACCTGTAAGCGGCAGCCTAGGAAGTTGCGGCCGGGGCCAGGGATCGCAGTTCGAGTCCCGCCTGGGGCCCGTAGAGAGACCTAGTCCCAAAAATAGTTGGGCATGGTGGTACACGCCTGTAATCCCAGCTACCTGGAGGGTGTGGATTGCTTGAGTCCATGGTACCCCGGGCGACATGAGCCTGCGGTTCTACGGGCAAAAATAGCGAGACCTAGTCGATAAGATAGGTAGATAGGTAGATAGATAGATAGATAGATAGATAGGTAGGTAGGTAGGTAGGTAGGTAGGTAGATAGATAGATAGATAGATAGATAGATAGATAGATAGATAGATAGATAGATAGATAGATAGATAGATAGATAGATAGATAGATAGATAGATAGATAGATAGATAGATAGATAGATAGATAGATAGATGGGTAAATAAATAAAATAAAAAACTTTGTAACTTTAAAAAAATAAAATAAAAAGCAGACTAAAACATTTGGTGGATTCATCTCTGCTCAAAATGAAGCCTAATTCTACAAAGGGGTCAATTACTGTAGCATCCTCCATTGTTTTCCTAAGGTAAAAAACAAAATCTGGACATGTAAAGGGCACTGTACCTACATACAAACTTCATATAAACTTCCTACATATAAACTGATCCTGCATATAAACTTCATTCACATTCAGGTAATTCTAAAACCAAGTCATTCTTGCCCCTAAGGAGACAGTCATATAATCCTTGTGATTTATAGTCTCCACCCGAACTACTTTGCAAAGTAGACCCAATTTAAATAGAGGGGAGCCCAACTTCCGATTAATACAGCATGTAAATGCCACACTAACCACAGTAACTAGGATATTTTATTGCTACACACAGAATTCATATTTAATAAAACCCATTCATTTGAACCATTTGAGAACTTATATAAAGTCTAAATCAGATTTGTATTTTTCCAATACATGCTAGAAATTATTTTTTTTTGGAGACTAGGTCTTGCTGTGTTGCCTGGGGTACCGGGGACTCAATCCCCAGCCTCAGCCTCCCAGGTAGCTGGGATTACAGGCACCCACCACCGCGCCCTGCTGCTTTTTTTGAGACCAGGTCTCGCTATGTTGCCCGGGGTAGTCTCAAACCCGTGAGCTCAAGCGATCCCAAGCCTCTTGCCTCCCGGTGTTTGGACAACAGGTGTGCTACCATGCCCAGCTACATGCTAAAAATTAATGTTTATACTACATTAAGTGGAAGCCCAGATACTTTTAATTAATAGGTAGGATTTAACTTGGGTCACCCACAGGAAAAATGTCTAGATCATTTACTAAATTTACTTTTTCTGTTTGCTGAAATGAACAATCTGTCATATAGTAATGTTTTCTATATTGGAGGCCTCCAAATTAATGCGATTTTACTACATCAGTATTCAACAGAGCACGTATTTTTAGAGCAATGCGCATTTCTACTTTATATCCAAAACTTAAAAGTTCAATTTAACAAAGCTAGGAGACTTTTCACACACAGAACACACACACACACAAGTGTCCTGAATATATGTACATGCCACATACCTTAAGGACAACTTTAAAGAAAACCAAATTGCTTATTTGATGGCAGGCTGGAAGGAATAATTATGTAATAAACGACAATCAGAAAAAGCCACTTATACAGTCTAGTCTTTATTGAAAGACTTACTTCAACTGTGGTTTACAGCTTTGGCTTTAGTTGGCCAGTCACGTTAGCCTCTCACTGCCAGCAGACATAAAAACCAAGTGGGAATGGCATGGTGGGAAATACTAAGAGAGAGATGACTAGAGCATAAGAGATGGCAGTCAGAAACACATCACCAAAATAATTATGAAATATGAAACATTTTCCTGTACGCCTAAGAACCTCTGCTGCTGTTTTTAATGACCATGAAAAAGGCAACGATCCTTGGGCTTACATTGCATCAAGATAGCACAGACTTCACTGTGTATGTTAATAAAATAGTCTCCAGCCTATGTTAGCTTGACGGTTGTATTTGAAAATGCTGCATTTCATTTGGGTAAGTAGCTCCAGATTTTAAAAACCGTTTAATATGAAATAGCTTCCATGAACTGAGACTCATTGTGTGATCTTGTTCTCTTTCAGATTAAGACAAAGGACACTTCAGTCACATGTTTATTATGGCAATATTACTAGTCTGGATAATTGTATTCAATTGTAGAATATACAACTAGGATGCAGCTGTGTTTAGGTGTTAAGTATCTCAATAAGCTACTTAATACACTGGCAGACCCAAGAAGGCAAACTGAGAATTTAATAGGCTTTCATCAGTATATAAAAAAAAGGCTTTAGTTGTTCAAGTTTCACACATATTCAAGAAATGTTTAACTAGGAGGCATAATTGATATAATTTGAGTGTTCGCCTTATAAAATATAAAGTAACTTTTCCTTAATATCCCCCAAAGACACTAACCATGACCGGAAGAGTCTATCTTAGAATAGTAAAGTGTAAATAGATGATTATCGTGGTTACAACTAAAATGTCTTAAAAAATTTGGCCCAAAGAGCAGAACTTCAGACCCCGTGAATTTCCATGTTAAATACATTTAGGTACATTTCTAAATGGGGGGAGAAGGAAAATAACACCAAAATTGTTGTGGTCACCAATTTATAAAACCATCATTATTTTAAAGCTAATCTTAAGACTTCAAAAGTTTAAAAAAATAGTAATTTGTGTGTACTAGTTGCATCTCACTACTTCATTAGGGTTTATTTTCTCATTTTGGTGCCCAGGTCTCAAAACATTTCAAACTCACTGCCTACACTTTTGCACCCCCTAGCTGTCAGAATTCAAATACATACGATTTTATTTATGTTAAATTCCTGTTAGAAATAGGAGGCAAATTTTATTCACATGGCCTAAAAAATACCTCAGAAGTAAATCTCAATCTTTTACATCTTCACTCTCCATTCATTTACAAACTGCACACATACAACTCTGTCTCTATTCAGGCTCATCATCCCATGCACACTATCCCAAAGGAAAAGAAATGAATGAAAAATAAGAGTTGCAACTCTGTGTGCTGTTTAAGCTGACTACCCAATTATAAATTGGTTCATCAAACTGTCTAAATAAGATGTCTTAGCAATCTTGTTAAAAAAACTCTAGGGCAAAATATATCTAATTTTTAAAAACACCCCAAGATTTTTAAAAAACACTTGTACTATACAACTTATAGGAACCTTGAAATAGGTTTACAAGGTTTTCATGAAGGTATTTACATACCAAGTGATGTAAAGGAAGAAAATAAAGGGAAAAAATTTAATTTCCAATGACATTTTTGAATGTACTAATGCGTCAGAGTTGTATGAAATTAAAATTAAGGCTTTTTCTGTATAATGTTAATTTTAATTTTACATGGTAGCCAACCTTGGAAATGTGTCTCTTTTTAAAACATTTTTATCAATCCATTGCATCCGATGCATGGAGTGCATTCATTAAGTGTTACTTCAAATAATTACATTGCTGCTACTTCTAGGTTGAAGCATGCTCTTTAAATGCAGATTCAATATTTACAATGTATATCATTTAAACTTCATGTCAAAGCACAAGTATGACTGTCTGACTTGTATACAAACACCATACTTGGAATTCTGCCCCCCAAAATGAAATGTAATTTACTACAGTTCTAATAACATTTTTTTTTAAGTTTAAAAAATACGTCTTGATGTGGACCACCAACATTTGCTCAAGTGACTCAGACAATGCTGTTCCTTATTTAAGTTGCAAATTTCTTTATCAGTCTGGCTTCAGTTTCTTTAGGCATAGAGAAAGTAAACATTTCCTCCAAAGCGACTCCAAAATCATGCATTTTCTTCTGAATATGACACCTTTTTTTCAGCTGACTTCGAATGTGGTCCACTTTGGGGTAGGGGTGGGGAGTATCAAGGTTCAGGATGAACTTTTATGATTCCCAGTTTTTCACGATTCTCCCTTTTTTGTTCTTTTAAAAACACAGTGGGTTAAAATACTGAACAACAAGATAAAAATGGAATCGTATCTAAGAATCAAAATGTATTACCCATTTCTCCTATTATATCAAAATTTGTAGTCAGAATTGTCTTTATTGACTTTATTTTAGTTTTTGTACACAAAGAAAAATCATGTTCATATCCATCATGAACAAAAACTTAAAAAGGCAGAACTAGAAGACATGTGTCCTTCACCAAAGCAAAGCTGTGCTAAAGGTTCCAAACATTTCAATTTTTAAAATAAATATTTCCATTTTCCGATGTCTACTTTCATGTCTTCAGAGTGTCACAGGAAACTGAAGCTATCATGAATTACAACTGTGCTTAGAGTCCCAGCTCACTGTGTTTGGTAACTTGCCATACCATATCCAGCTTGGTTAGGAGGAGGTATTACAGGGGGAGGAGCTTGTCCTTGGGGAGGCTGAGCACCAAATCCACCCATCCAAGCAGCAGAAGGTGATTGACTTGAAAAGGAAAAAAAAAAAGGGCTTGTAAGCAAACACAAAGAATTACAGTTACTAAAACAAGTAAACAAAACAAAACCCACAAGTCACGCAAACTACCACACACCAGAGAATAAGAGACCACAAAGCCTACAAAACCAGTAAAGAATCAACGATCCCTAACCACACGTGTAGAACACACATTCTAACACCAGCGCTTGATTTTGAAGACAGCACAGCTTAAGGACAACGACTATTCTGGAGTATTTAGAAACTGATTTTCAAGAAAATGACAATGACTTACCATATCACCCAGCATATACTTGGGATATCAATTTGCAAGAAATTTTAAAATCACAGTTAAGTGTTGGAACTAGTTAAGGGGAACCGGTAAGGTCTCGCACCGACTCGGGGGGGGGGGACGGGGACGACGACGACGACGACGACAACATAAAAGAATCAAACCATTCTTCTTTCACCAAAGTAAAAAAAAAAGCAAATCTAAGACTTCTCACACAAGTCAACAGGAACCTCTGATTAAATTTCTGCGTCTATCTAGACAAAGATCTTCTCCATACAAAAATAAGCAAGTAGATAAAGCAGTATATTAAAAATATAAACCAAATTCTACCAACTGCTTATTAGTCTAAAATTACCCTTTCACCTAGATAACAAAAAAGCAAATTTTTCGCATCATAAATCATTTTTGTAAGGTTTCTACAATGTGTACAAATGTGAAATAGTTCAAGATTATATAGTTCAAGTATAGCAAAACAGGGTTCCGAAAAAAGAAACTCAAGCATGTTTCCCTAGGGAGAACTGCCATGTTACTTCTTCTGTCAGAGCCCTGTATAGTTCTATACCGGGCAAAGCAAACAACTTACTCTACTCCAAATCCTTGCTGGTTCCACGGCTGGCCGTATACTCCGTAAGGCGGTACTTGCCATCCATTTGCCATATACTGTCCATACTGTTGAGGGTTTCCATAAACCTGGCTCCACTGGCCCCACTGACTGTAGTCCACCTAGGAGAAAGCAAATCACAACTTTAGGGGACAAATAAGAAACACAGTATTTGAAGAAAGTGGGAGTCAAGGAAGAGAAAAACTAAGCACCCTTATGTGATTAGGATTCTGTTATTTATCATTGTCTAAGTTTATTGGGGTGGTGACACCTGTGAAAAGAAAGTATTAAGATTCAGTTAATACCACAAAATAATCACTTTTGAAATAGCATTAATAAAATTAACTGAAAGCAGTTCTATGCTTTATTTGTTTTGTTATTTTAGAGTCTCTAAACCTCCTCCTATGCAGATATGTAAGATAGAAACCTTAAAAAGTGCTATGAAAAAATCGAATTACCTGTTGGAAATTTTTAGTCATATCAGGAGATTCTTTACCCCAATAGCACTTAACAACATGTCCTTCAATCGTAGTGCCGTTCACCGAAACAATGGCATGGGCCGCACTTTCATGGGTTGAGAATCTGAGAGGAAGACAATGAGAACTTAACAGAGCAAATAAAACAGATACTCATGAGCAACCTACAACTGTCCACTTAGTGTTTTGCTAAAGTACATTACACAGACCATTTAAAGTTCTCCATTGCAAAAACTACTGAAAAACAAGCTCTGATTTATCAGCGGGTGGGGTGGGAGGTGGGGGGTGGCCACATAACATAACTGAAAGGAGTGATCAGATCCAAGGGTAGTAATATAACATGCAGAATTTTACCTGACAAATGAATAGCCCTTCTCTGGAAAAACCCTTATTTCCATAATTTGTCCAAATGGTGAGAAAGTCTGTCTCATAAGCTGATCTTTAAAACAAAAATATAAAAAAAATATTTAAGGCACGTCACATGTATCATGAACTTGACCTAATAGCGATGGCATTCTGCAGAGAAGGGGGTCAGAAAGCCGAACACTGTACCTGTTAACCCAGAGGCGATCCCTCCACAGTACACAGTACAATTTTTTGGACTTGACTGGTTTACTACATCTTCAAATCTCAACTGCTTAGTGTTATCTATACATATGAAGAAAGAAAACAAAAGATGCCGATGGTTACATGCACTATACCTTTGTGAGAGGAGAAATTATGCCTTTGTGAGAGGAGAAAACTGAGTGTTTTTCTAGATGCTATAATTTGATCTGTAAAGTAAGCTGGTTCACCACTCCTAATACTGATATCAAAGATCAATTATTTTCAATTAAAATTCAAGATGAACTGAGTCTTGTAGTGCTAATAAAATTTAAATAGAGAAATTGTGATTGATAGGTGATTTGTGGAAAAAGCCCTAACTTCACCACATGAGGAAGACAGAGCAAGTAAACATGCCTTACTTTCTTGTGTGCTTTTAGGAGCAGGTGGTTTACGTGTGGCCCAGTTCGTTCGGATCTGACGACCACCCAACCACTGACCGCCCATATGCACAATGGCATTTTCTGCATCCTGTGGAGGGAAAAATGATAAAGAACCATTACAAGTCAGAAAACAGCAGTGTGGAGAATCTAGCACAACAAAAAGAAACGCTGCACTGCTGAATCCAGTAAATCACATCAGTAAATTAATTCACTAAGCATCCTAAGTACCACAAGAAAATAGTTTGAATTTTAACAGTTTAAAAAATCTGTATTTATTAATAAATTTTAAAACACCAGGGTAGCATTTAAGCAAAAAAGGAAAATTAATTCAAATATGCAAGGAAAACATTCACAATCTTTAACCATTAAAAAAGGGGGGGGGGGACAGCAGGGCGACAGAGACCCCAAGTTATTTCCAAACATCTTAATTTTACAGTTAATTCATAATGTAACTTTTACTGAGAATATATTAAAAATGCTATTATAGCCTAAAATGTCTATATCTATATTTACATAGCCATGATACCTGAAATATCACCCCCAACCCCAAAAGTCTACATTCTAAGAGCAATGGACTGTGACACAAGATTAAAAACTCATTTTAAAATAAAAGATTCCAGGCCGGACACGGTGGCGTGTGCCTGTAAGTGACAGCCTAGGAAGCTGTGGCGGGGACCAGGGATTGCAGTTCGAGTGCTGCTCGGGGCAATGTCGCGAGACCTGGTTCCAAAAAAATAGCTGGTGGCGTGTGCCTGTAATCCCAGCTACCTGGGAAGCTGAGGCTGGGGATGGCTTGAGTCCGTGGTACCCTGGGCAATGTAAGCCTGTGGTTCCACGGGCAAAAATAGCGAGACCTAGTCTCAAAATAAATAAATAAAAAGAAAATAAAAGATTCCAAAATTATGATTCAGAAGTACTGCAATTTGGCTATCAATAAAAAATGAGTCTTAGATTATTAAAATGTATGTGAATTTGCAAAAAACCAAAGTGAAGAGAAAATATGACTCCTACCCTTCAAGAAAATGTAGATAATTTAGGCTGCTGAAATTGTTTTAAACCATTAACACCAAAGTTTTATTATTTAACCTTATAAGTCATGCAAATGCTTATAGTTTGGGCACCTTTTTCTTAAAGAATATATGTAAAACATCAAGATGAGTGGTTTAAATTTTTAATGACATAATCCAGCTACAAAAGTATGAATGATAATCACAAAGTTAAAACAAAATTTCATGACCAGGACTAAATATGTTAACTTCCCTCCAAATTCTGCAATTAGTTCATGTTCCTATTCTTAAGCTTGGTTTCTACCACAAATGCAATTGTACTATTTTTCTCTGTAACAAACTATCTTTTCTTAGCTGCTTATTTCCAAGCTTATGAAAAAGGAATGAATTATACACTATTATTAAAACACTCAAAATTAGATAAAGCTAAGCTTATAGCCAGCATCTGTGCAGATTTAAGTTTTAGATTCATGACTAAATTTTGTATTAAATTTCAATTAAGTTGAAAAAACTCACCAGTTTGTTATAAAAAGATACAAAACCATAGCCTTTCGATTTTCCAGTCGCCATGTCTTTAACTACTCGGGCATCCCTGCAGAAAGAAGCACAGCTAAATGAGGGAAGTAAAAGTCATCTTCAAAATAAAAACTAAAAGGAACCACACACACTGTATTGTGAGCATTTTTTAAATAAAATTCCAGTTAGCCCTAATTAACTACAGCCATTCCTGAACTCTCCCTAACGCTTCTTTACCTGTTAGAAAAAAGCAGTAGGACAAAAACATGTAATAAACATGCAACCTAATCAAATAGCCTGTGCTTTCTAAACTAAATGCTCAAGTCTGAAGATTAATAGGAACAATAGTTTCCTTTTCTAATACTCTACTGGCTAGTGTCCTCTAAGGTTTACTGGTTTTATAAATTACTGTAACAATGCTAACTACTTCACCATGCAATCACTACATAGTTAAATGTCTTCTGCCTAGTGATACAAAATATATGAAATATTAAAAAATTGAAAAAGAGGAAAAAATAGGAATTAAAAAGGCATACATGGCCTGTTAACAGATTTCTTTATTTTTCTTGGTCAATTCTCTATCATCATTTTGGAGTTTGGGCAGCTGTAAATTTTGAAAAATTGACATTTTCAGAAATTTAAGAAAGGAGAATAAAAAACTAACAACAATGCTAAGCACACCAGTACGAAAACAACAAATTTACACAGAAATTTTAGTGAGTAAGTTAAAATGATTGGAAATATAGAACTCCACTGAATATAGAATGTTAAAATGTAAATACTAAAATATGTATATATAAATAATGTATAATAAGAATAAATAGAAATGAGAAAAAAATCTACAACTGAGTTCCAGTGTGCACAGTTCCTTGCAGTTAGCCTTCAAGATCCTGTCCATTCTTATGAGCAATTCTGCAAAATAACCAGAATGCTATTACTTTTAATTGTGACTTGGACTTTAGAAAAACTGCAGGTCTCAGGTATAAATAAAGATTGAAAAACAGCAACCTGTATCATTTTTATACTGATTTTTAAAACAGCATTACTTACCACATTTAGAGATTAAAAAGCAAAGCAAATATCAAAATAGAGAATTAAGAATTAAATCTTTCTTTCAAATAAATTAAGTCTACAGAACAACAAATCGTACAAAGAAAAAAACTTGTTGTTCTTAGAACATATTCCTGTAAAGCAGTACTTTTAATTCTACAGGAAATAAACACATATAATAAACTGACTTTAATCAGAAAGATAATTGCGATAAACATTTTATAAGAACTTATAACCACTTCTACTTTTCCAACAGATTTGATCAAGTAACATACAATGAAATTTGAATAAACTTTTAAATGAATAAACTTTGTTAAACCACATTTGGCCTCTATCTGGCAGACTCAAATACGACTAGCAAAGACAATCTAGTAAGTAATTAATTCCACATTTACGGCTCAGACATTGAAACACTTTCATAATAGTACTACTTTTCAGCTACAATATCAAAAACACTTTTATCATTGAACATGTACATTTCCAACTTAAGCACAATATACCCAAGTATTCCCCTTTGCCCCATTTATAAACTCCTTATATAAAAGTTTTAAGATACAATAAAAGTAACATTTCTTTTTGGTTAACCCATTATCTTTAAGCACCAAATATTCAAAACATTTGACAGAAGGTTATAGCTTATCATCATTTTTATCACCAAACATCTGTTTCAAATATAACAAACATAATCACTTAAAAACTTTTTTTTAACATATTATACACAAGATTAGGTTAAAACAAGACCCCAACATTGAAATGACATTAACATTTCCAACAACACCTACTCATTAAAAAAAAACAAAACAAAACAAAAAAAAAACCAAAAGAAACAAACAGCAAATAAAACCACACTAAGTAGGAGAAAAAAATCTTAATTCCAATACAAGTTAATCCTGCACAATTTTGCCTGTCACTACGGAGTATAGTATTGACGATGATACTTACGATATTTTACCAAAGGGGGCAAATGCTGATTTGATATCTTCTGTTGTAATTTCTGGACTCAAGTCCCCAACAAACACATGGAAGTGATCTGCAATCAAAGCATTTGGGGATCACATACTTAGGAAGTCGGCGACCGAGTCCTGCTCGGGGCAACACGAGGGGAAGAAAAGCCCTCTCTCGGCCCTTGGAAGCGCCGCCGGGATAAGGTCAGAACTCTCCACGGCGAAAGGCAGCGGGAGTACTTACTGGAAGTATCTTTTTTCTGGCTACTTGGTGTGGTTGCCCAGTTTACTTTGACCTCCTAAAAACAAAGATCATAGTGATTACAGTTATCAGGCACGTCACGACGAGCCACGACACCTGCACGTATCGCGTATTCCCCACGCGGGCTGGTGTCTGCAAGCACGAGCGGAACCGCGCAGACGGTCCACACTCGCGATGGCGGCACGCGCAGGTGGCCGACATGCAAACACAGATGGGCGCGGCGCCCCACCCTGGCCTCTTACCTTTCCCAAAATCTTTCTCCCATTCATAGCAGCTAACGCAGCAGCTGCGTCTCTGTGCTCATAAAATTCCACAAAGCAATATGGGTCATTGCTTGTATGCTGCAAAACAGAAAATCCAACAGAAGAGTTGACCCTTCTGCTGTCGGGTTGCTGAGAAGAAAACCCAGGAGAGAGCGTTACTGAGGGCCGGGCACAGGCGGGGCGGACCGCGCGCGACGCGACGGCTCCAACGCGACCGCACAGCGCCTGCCCCGCGCCCGCCGGGGGCTCGCCGTGCTCACGCGAGCGGCGGCCGGCCGTCTCGGGTCAGAGCACAGAACGCCGTGGGTACGTTCAATGTGAAGAGAGTGTGCATCAGAGCCAACAGAACTTCAAGCTCCCGTCAGAGAGCGAGAGACGCAGCGCTCCCCTCCCGACAGAATCTGCGAAGGGACGAATCCCACTGGCAGGCCTCACTCCCTCAGACGCACCCCACTACCACGCAGGACAGAGAAACGACCAACTTCACAAACTACTCCTGACCGAAGCCAGGGTCAGTTACTACGCGTGATGGAGCTGCCACAAAGACAAGACTACCAGTGTCCTTTCTGGATAAAGGAGGAAAGAGAATAAAAACACGTTCAGATTCAGAAACAGCTACTAAGAAGAGTTTCCTATCTTTCAAAACACTCTGAAGCACTGAAGAGTCTATAGTCTCTTGATCTGGTCTTCAAAGACCTTTGAAAAACACTAGTAATCAAGAAAAAAAATTTCTGAAAATGTGTCTTACTGAAATGTTCCAGGGCAAAACTGTAATTTTATACCACAAAAACACAAATACAAGAAGTATGAAATGTATCCATAATATTATACTTGACAGTAGTTAGCAAATAAATGTTGAGATGAGAAAGTAGTACTAAGTTATATTACCTAATCACCAAAATGGAGTAATATCCAAAATGGAAATGAATTTTATAAAGGTGCAACCTATGCTGAATAGCTGCGCATTGTAGAAATACTTTTTTTTTTACATAAGGATAAAAACATTCATCACTGTAATGTAAAATGCCCTAGAAAATACCTAAAATGTGGGATTCTAGTTGCACTTACAAGGGATAAAAATAAAGATCTGTTCAACAACCACTGTTTTTTCATTCCAGGAAAGTTTTAGAAGAAAAATCCAAAATAAGACATCTAAAAACAATAGTGGTGGAGCAACCAGAAGACATTTCCTTGAGGGAAAAAAAGTGTGATCATTAATACTGACAAGAAAACTACGGGCTCGCATACAAAATCTTACTGTTGCAGTCATGTGAAAGCCGTTCTCAAGAGAAAGGAAAAATGTAGGGAAAGACTCCAAACAGAAATAGGCACTTAGATTCCTCTTGTGTAAGAGTTAACATTTACCAGTAATAGTCACTGAACAAAGAACTTAAAGGTAAATAAAAAACAAAAACTGCAAGTCAATTTTTCCTTTTACTTCTTTCTCCCCCCTCTGTCCTGTTAGCACTAAGGGAAACACTGATAATTGTAGCAAAACAGGAGTCCATGAGAGGTCTACAGTAACAACATTAGGGGATGCGTCTACTCATGCATAATGACTCCAAGTTCATCTGACCAGCAGTAGCCAGATCCCATTCAACGTGCACAAACAGACTGCATTTAAGATGTTAAAATTTCTTTAATGTTTGCTTAAGAGTTAATAATACACAATGATATTAAAGTACATCTACTATAGTATAAAAGCTAGAATCTAAGATTAAAAAAGTAAAAGACAAAATCATAAAACTAAGTTTTTTCATATACTGAGAATCTATGGCAGGAAAAGGACAGTTCACACTAGAATCGTACCCTTGCGAAGTTCCTTGTTAATGTCACCACCAAACTACAGGCAAGGACCAGCTGGGGCCTTACCTTAATTGGCACTGTCACAAAGTTCTGTTGGATGACATAAACGTCAAGACAGAGAAATGAGATTCTGTAACTACTGACAAGTTCAAGTGTAGGAGCTGTAGTCGATAGATGATGAAAAGTCCTTCCAAATCAAATCCTTTACCCCTTAAATCCTTTACACCTTTACCCCTTAAATGCAGTTTTTAAAAAAATACTGTTACATCTTTTGACAATTTTCCTCAAAAATTCTAGCGATTTTGTTTCCACTCTCATTTCCTATTCTCTCCTATACCTACTTTAGTTGGCTTCCAACCATGTCACCTGAAAACTTCATGTTCAGTTCATTAATGATCTCTGATCCCTCTTCTGTCCTTACCTTGATTTTGAAGCAGGATTCAAATATCTAATGCACATCTTAAATCCAACATTTCCAAAACAGAACTCCTGATTCTTCTTACCACCTATGCCCCCAAACCAACCTGTGCCTCCACCAGCATTGCCTTCCAAACAAGTGTGCAAACAAGAACCTTAGGGTCTTTCTTGGTGACTTCCTTTCTCTTCCATCCCACAGCCAATCTGAGTTCAACCGAGTGCTACAAAGGCAAATCAGAGCACTGCCTGCCCTGTTTAAAATGCCGCTGCAACCATCATACAATCAATTCAAATTCTGCACAGTACACTATCTGCCTCTTCCACTACTACTTCCTCCTCCTCTACCACGTCCCAGGCTCCGCCATGCTGGTCTTTAATTCCATAAACACAACAGTTCGTTATCAGCACAAGGCCTACGTCTGCAGTTGCCTCTTTCTCCAGCTCTTAAGGTAAATGGCACCCTCTGGTTATTCCTGTCTCAGCTCAAACAGGTAACAACTCTCCAGCCAACACCACAGAACTGCTTTACTCACTCTTATCTCTATCTAGAATTATTAACAATATTCACTGGTATGTAAATTCATGGGAAACTTATTTGTCTGACTTTTCATTAGATTGTATTCCAAGTGTTTTGACTAGTGCCTAGCAGAAAGCAATTTTTTGATTAAAGAATGAATGAATAATTAGTCACAGGCAAGAAGGACAGAAGAGAAATACATATGAATAGAAGGAGGATTCTCTAGTTAGAGAAAGATCAAAACCTATTTGCTTTACAGGTTCTTGAACGTTCTCCTGTCTGAGGATCTACAACACAAGTTCCTCAGCACAGCTGCTGATGACAGCCAACACCCCTGCCACACCTCCCAGCATCTCCTATAACTGATCCTACCCAACAAGGCTGCCTTTTCTATCCCCGCCATCCCTACCCCCACCCCCACCCCAACCTGTGCCCGTCAGGCTGGATCAGCATTCTTCTCTACCTGGAATCCGTTCTTCCTCAAATTGTTTCCTTGCCAGTTCCTAGTGTTATTCCTTTGGGTTTCAGCCTAGATGCTGGGTCCTCCAAGATGCCTTGCCTCCTCTTAAGATTGTGCTGGACCTATATGCTCCCATAGAAACTAAAATTGCCTGTTTCCATAGCATTTATTACCCTATCTCATTAGTGCTTATAAATTCTCCACACACCCCTCATGAGACTGTGAAATTCTACAGTGCTAGGAACTGTCTCATTCACCACTATATCTCTAGCACTTACCGTAGTGTTGGCACATAGCAAACATGTTGATGAATAAACAACAAGGAAGACGAGAACTGAAACATACATCACTAGGTATTGCCAGAATCTTAACCAGGAAAGTATAAAAAGTTAAGCTTTCTTTGAACAACAGAAAATAAACTTATTACCCTAATAATTTGAATCTCTACCTACATAAAATTGCTCAGCCATCAGTACTTACTAAAAATGAACATGATGCTTGGTGATACATCATGTATAAGATGACTTAATGTTCTTTTACAGGCATCAATTCCTTAACTTTTAAGTGTATGCCATTTGAATCGGTAACATTTTTATTAAAATTTAAAACATCTCCATCTAATTTTCCAACACTCCGAGAGAAGCTATAACAACCTTTTTATAGGCAGAATCAACTGAAGCAAACTACATCACAAAGAATGCCCATTTGAGAATAACAGCACAGAAACTGTCTTCTCAAAATTCCACCCTAAATCCAGTTTACAGCCAAATCAAGTAAGTCAACACAACAAGCATAAATCACCACCCAACCATTAGAAAAACTTGAGGCTGAAAATGAAATTTTAAAATGATTCCAATCAACTCACATATCTCAAAATATTTTTAAATAGCAAGGCAACTGTCAGCACAATATACCAAAGAGATCTTACCTCTGTTATCATTTTACAGCTTTTACAGGGCCCGATCTGACTGAATAATTGAAGTATGAGGACTTCTGTCACATCTCTGGAGAGGTTACCTACGTATCTGCACAAGAAAAAAAAAAAACACACTGTGAGCTTCACCCTGCAGCTCGAGCTCTATATGTTAATACGGAACTCATCACATTTTACTTTATTTTCACTTCCTTTGCCTACAATAAAATCTTTCTTCATTTTATTTAGCTAAGAGTGATTCTATATAAGATTAACCCCTATTTAGGAAAGCAACGTTGGTCTTAGGCTACAAAAGTACCATTTGAAAAGATTTTATAAAGAACAAATCGCTGTGACCACATACTCCAAAGCAAATTATTCTGGACCCCATTTCATGTCTCCTTTTATTTCTTAGAATAAAAACAATAAAATTTTAAACAAGTCTCTAAATAACAACTACAATTCCTGGATGTGAAACTCAGTTCAAAATAACGTAAAACACATACACAAATAATACAGTACTGACTCATTAAAACACCTCATGATAAAGGAATAGCAGACAGAGGTAAGTTGTATCTTAGACCCCAACCAAAGCTACAACATGAACAAAGAACAGAAAAAGGGCAAGGTTTCACAAAAAACAGAGATCAGAGAATTTTGTTTTGCTTTGCTAAAGATTTTCTTAAATTACAAATCAAATGTTTCTTGAATAAGCTACAGGTTTAAAAAAAAAAAGGAAAAGAGAGAGAGAACATCACTATCCAGGATGACCACTTTGGTTTGTCTTGTATCATGGGGAAACATTTAGCCAGCTTTTAAGCTTTTCTGGTATTTGGTGTGCAACCCCCCCCCCCAAACTGACATCTACAATCTCATAAAACAAACATTTGTAAAATTTAACATAGTTTCTTCTGGAAAGGGACATAAGTTTTATTTTCCTAACCATAATATGTAACATCTGGAAATTGAGTGCTAAAACCAAAATAAGCTAGTATCTCTGGTTTCCATATTAAATATACAGCTGCTCTCAAAAAGAACACTTTGAAAGAGAAAAGAAAGACTGAGAAAGGTGAGGTTAAGGGGTAAAAAAAAAAATCAACTCTGATGAAGACTAAGTACCAATTTTCCAGTTCAGTTAAAAATCTCAATGCAGTTGGTCTTAGAAACTCAAAGTCACAACTTCTATAACTGAAACACAAGTTTCATGATACTGAAATGAAGACTAAACCCATTCAGGTCCACTATGCCATGCTTTCCTTATAATTAAAGTATAACGGATCCATCAGGAGACCAGGCAGTGACATCGTTTTTCCAGGACTAATTAAAGGCTATAGAATTAGGAGGAGTTAGTCCGAAGACTGCAGCCTCCATTTCACCTTACAGGGGTTTATGAGCCTGTACCCGTGTAATCATTTTTTTCTGGCACAAGATAGACTTACTATAAAGAAAATGAACACGAGACCTCGGTTCCCAAGGTATTATATATACTTAAGTAACCTACAGAGCGAGTTAGTTCACGCCTAATAGAAGTGGTTTTCACATATTGAATGGGCAACAAAGTTAGAATTTAATATAACAAATTAAAAATTTTAATATAACAAAATTAAAATTTTTATTAAATTTTCATTAAATTTTATTAAAATTAAAAATTTTAATATAACAAATTTTAGATGGCTTCAAGCTTTAAAATCTACATTCCTGTTTAAACACCACTTCATTCAGAAAAACTGCATGGGCTGGCACATCCCATCCCTAACAGTCACAATGAACACCACTACTGTTCAACAAGTTCATGATGAGGACATATTATGTCCCGCCATCAGACAGCTCTATATTTGCATTTTTCTCCACTGGACAGGGTTGGTTTATATTAAATAAATTGAATTAATAAAGCTCACCTGTGTAAGCATGTACTACTGGTGGTACACGCCGTGTGACAACTTGTGACAATGCTAATAGGATTGTTATTTAAAGTTAATCTATTTCCAATCATCTATAGATTTTGAAGAATTTCTAGAGGCATATTTAGGTAAATTAATTTACATTTCAACTACTGATATTGAAGAGCAAGATGCTAAGATTTAGAATATCATTAAATAGAGAAAAACTGAGTTTCAAGTTTTCCTACTTTTTCAACTCTCTCCACCAAAAATGCAGTGGTAAAGCAGCAATTAAATTCCAAAACTGAATATCTAAAAAGATCTTCCAGAACACACGGAACATCAATCTACCAGAATTAAGAGAATTCAACTTACAATTCACTTAAATTTCATTGCCTTTTCTCTTCCTCCTTCTGCATTCATATGCTTTCAATCATCATGATGTCTACGGAACCCTTTATAGCTTTGAAAGTACCATATAGCTTAAGTACCTCTATGCCACTGCAAAATGACCTGTTCTACAATAAAGACTGATACAAACATTTAAGACAGATGTTCAACACTTGACCTGGGAAGAATTTCATCTCCTGGCAGCAACTGGGTGACAGCCTTTTTCTTATTATAGTTTCTACACTTCATGGTCTACTTGGGTTATGAAGAAGTCAACATCTTCTAAAGTTCTGAGTGTGTAAATGCAGAATTTCTCTTTGAAGTACATAAACAAAATATGAGAAAGAGACAAATGCCTCAAAGTCTTGACTCGCTGCATTGAGAGGTCAAGTCAAAGAGTAAATACTCAGGGGGTTCCAAAGCCAATTTTTCACTCAAGAAAAAAAAGGGATACCATAAGGTCTATTCTATCTTGTAAGAACAGGAACTGTAGGAACCAAAGCATTAAAACAGAAAATAATGGCTTTATTTCTATATCAGGGTTAAAATCCATCCTGAGACTAGCGCACTGGCAGCTTCACGGTAGGCAAAAGTTCACATTGCCAAACTACCTTGTATGTCCAATTGGGCCGAACTTTAAATTAAGATCATGCCTTTCAGAAGAATAACCACTTTTCCAAAGTGCTGTCACTCTAAAAAGAGTAGCCCTACCAAGGCTGAAATTACCAACACTTTCACACAGGACACCACAGCTAAATTTCTACAGACAAACATTTTCCTTTTGTTCTTAGCAAGCTTCTATGTAAGAGGAGATTTTTCAACAATACCCTTCAATGGCCTCTATCAACAGATCAATTTTGTCAACAGTTTTAGGAAAGAGGCAGGGTAAAGGAAAGGTACAAATGCTTTGACTGGGATACTGACACACAAACACATTTAAAGAAACAGAATGATTAAGCTGATGAGAAACGTTAAACACCAGTCACGATAGAGCCAAATCGATGGTGTAGCTACCCAATTTTATAAAGGGATATAATAGTATTTTCTTCTGCTACTGCCCTTAAATCTGTAGGCTGTTATAAATCATTGGCTTATATCACCCTTTTGACTGAATTACAGGAAGAAGAACCTTAAAGGATGGTGCTACATAACATGACACAGTCCCAGATCCACAACTCCTACCTATTTTTGTACATTGGACAGATGAACATAAAATCAACGACAGTAAGCTTGCTATAATTTAAGGCCAGAGTATAGACTCAGACATACACCATGAAACAAATCATGCACTCAAAGCTACCTACAACACAAGTCTGCAATGAGGGTCCTACAAGGTCGGTGTTAAGCAGTCTAGTCCCAACACCAGTTCTACAGCAGGAGCTGAACCATACTGCTCCCTCATTCTCTCATCCTTTCCGGTCACAAGTCAACCAATACACAGTCCCCCGTCTCTGAAACCCCTAATAAATGTGAAATGAGAAGGGCTACCGGAAAATAGAAGTTTAAAGCAACTGTACCACAAACTATAGAATCAACAGCAAAGCAATTCTATGCCACTTTAAATACCATCAAATAAATTAGTAATACTGTAGATAATGAATATTTGAAGACCTACCTAGGCTATAAACACCATATTGTTTTCTGATGATAGAACCATGTGCCTTAGCTTGTGTCTGCAGGGAAAAAACCTCACTAGTAACACACAGGTATTGGAAGGAAACAGTTTAAGATAAGCTTTGTTAAGAGTACATTCGTTTGAAACATATTAACCATTTGTAAATCTACGCCACAGATCACAATGTAATCAGTCAAAGTTTCTCCAGAAATAAAAAAAAACCCTATTAGAATCAACCTCTTATGTCACTTTGGAAGTTCTCATGATGCTACTTGTATCCAAAGAACCTTGGAGGAGAAATAGGTAAAATAAACACTTAAACTGCTATGCATTAATTTTGCTAAATTCTGACAGAAAAAAAAAAAACAACTCAATTGTGAAACATTTAGCCTTTACCTGAAAATTTTACATTTGAAACTTTAAGAAATCAAAGTCTGAACAAATTGCACCATAGGAGTCCACACCTGCCTAAATTTTAAATCAATCAGAACTTTTGAATCAAGGCTTCATTTACGTATAAACACGGTAAAATATGTGAGTGCCTCTCATGTTCCAGGCGGTGAGCTAACTGCTGCAGCCGCAGGACCTACTGGGAGTGAGCAGTCCTGGTCTAAAGGTAGACGAGGGGGAGAAGGAAAAAGACAGCGGAGCAAATGCATACTGACCCCAGGGAGAACTGACTCAAGCTGCTTTCACTCTGATGTATACACATTCTATTATTCTATCTCTAGACAGCAGCAAACATATAACAACGTAAGTGCCCAGGTAACAAAATAGCAAAACTTATTTTAGCCTAGTGGAGAAGGGCTGATGGAAATGAAGACAGGGCAAATGCAAAGACAGTTATAGGAAACCACATATTATTCTGCATCACAAAACCAGGAATCCTTCATAAGAAACAGATACAGTTAATGAGAAACGTGGCTGGAGAATCTACCAATTATTCAGTAGCTATTATGATGGATGATGACATTTCAGATTTTTAGATACAATTTAACTTTTCTCTTTGTCAAATACAACCCAGCTAGGCCTAAACACAGCTTTCCCAGGGGCTTCCCTCACAGCACACATCTCTCACTAAATACTAAGCAGGACAAATTTCAAGTGTGTCCCAATTCTCTTTTCTGGGAATATAAGGCAGGAATGAAAGACAGCACGGAAATACATAAACAAAAATAGGGAAAGTTCTACTAAGCAGGCTTTCCATGCAAGCGCTTGCTATGCTTACGCTGACCTTACATTCTTAATACAGGACGGCAAATACTCTAGTGAAATATTAGCGAAATGGGGATTTAAAAAAAAAAAATCGCAGGGCTAGGCACGCGCTCACGCTCACACACACGCCCCCAATTAAAAATCAAAGCCTGTATCAATATGGAACATAAATACCTTCTTTACTGAGGACTTTTTTTTGGGTAGGAGTAAAGAGACGAGAAGTTGGCCTAACTTCCTGAGAACCCATGCACATTCCTCTATTCCCCAAAAGCAATGTCCCCATCGGAGAGCAGAGCCCAATGAACTATGATCTCATCGATACCGGGCAGAGGCAGAAGAAAACAAAGCAGAGATCGGACTCGCGGTGGGAACACTGTGCTGCCAGTAAGGCTAGGAGGAAATCCCAAGCTGCCCAACTTAGGCCTCTTATTAGCAATTACTCGTCCTTTTTGTTTTTTTGTTTTTTTTAAATGCAGGAAAAAAGAAAGGACTGGCACACTATTCGGAGAGGAAGGCAAATGCTGAGTCATCACTCCTCGCTGGAAAAGGAAGGAAACTCGAACCAGCGGTTGGAAGATGAAAATTCATTCATTAGACTGGGCTTCAGGTAAAGACTCTGCACCGCAAGACAGAAGAGGAAGCGCTCCTGAGACACACATCCAGGAGCGCAGAGAGCCGTCCTTCTCACTCCACGCTGAAGGTCTCCTCGCACAAACACAGTAGGGAGCGGGCAGGAACGCCGACCGACCGGAGCAAAGGCAGCGTTAACCGCTGGCTGTCAGTTTGGCGTCGGTGGCGCGCAAAGGAAACTTCGTGATCCGAGACGGCAAAGATGCTGCAGCCGCCGGGGACGTCCTTTCGCACTTCAAAAGTAGCGGGCGCCGGGAGTGTGTTTCTGACAGCGTGGGCGGGGGCACGTGGGGCTCGAGAAAGAGTAGGGGCTCGAGCGGCGGAAGTGTCCGGCTTCCTGGGAGCTGGCCTGGGACAGCAGCGGGGAGGGGGGGGACCTGGAGGGCTCCAGGGCTCCTTCCTCCGGGCCCGCAGAGGGGACGCAGCCACGGTCGCAGCCCTGGTCGCAGCCCCGGTCCCACCCCCCCACCACCACCAGGCCCAGCCTCCGGGGGGATCCGCAGTTCCCGGCCTGGTCCAGCGCCCCCCCGGACTGAGGGCGAGCCGGGGCTCTCCCGGGTCTGACAGCCCCTTGCTGGACAGACACGCCGCCGCGGAGGGGTGTGCAAAGGCGGGCGCAGGAGGAAAAGGTCGGAACCAGCCCCAGACCCCAGGAAGTGGAGGGATGGTGTTTGGGGGAAGGGAGGGCTTCCTCTCCAAGGAAAAGGGGACAGACGAGGAGCGCGCTCGGTGGCCGCGCCACCGGGCCACCGAGCTGCCGAGCGTCCAGGCTTCGGCCCGGCCTCCTGCTCCCGCCCTCAGCGTCCCGCGGCGTCCGGGCCTCACGGCGCCAGCACTCCACGTCTCGGGTACTCACAGAGTCCGGGGCTGCCCGTCGTCTTCCATCATGGTGGGTGCGACGGAGCGATCCCGGGACAAGGGGGAGGGCAGGGCTGGGGAGGGGAGGGGGTGGGGAGGAAGGGGAGGGGG